>APFE031327207.1:0-22572 GCA_000404065.3 Pinus taeda
TATCTTTCCCATTAGCCAAGTGATTAACCCCAAAATCAATATCTTCTAATGAGAAAACTTCTTTCATTGTGAGTAGGGTTTCAAAGTTATCCATGACATTTGGAGATTCATAAAGCTTTTTAAGATAGGAATTCTAGTAGTGTAAAGAAATTTTATTATTATCTTTAGTTTTCCTTGTTAGAATATGCTTCCAGATTTCTTTGGAGATACCTTAGAGAGGTGTAAGAGATTCTCTTGTCTTTTACAAATATACTGTCTTTTTTTCCTTTTAGTTAGGGCTTTGTATATTTTTATCTTGCGAATTTTAAGATATTCATCAACAACTTCCTTAATTATTCTCTTCACACTTTTACAATCTTTGTCATACCATGGGTTGGTTTTGCTATTTCTTTTATTACTTGAAACTTCAATTGAGAAATACATTGAAATTTGATGCTTTGGGGAGTGAGTTGTAAAAAAATAAAATGCATTTGATTGTATGACATTTAATTCAATAATTTTAAATTGCATATTGAGTTATGCTTACCCCAATAGTTTCCTATTTTTCCCTGAAATGTTGAGATATAATAAATTAACACTGTGTTTTACAATAGTTTGAATTAATGCAAGTACTTGGAAATTTGATGTCTGAGAGACATGAACATTTAAAACATTTGTATTTTGTTTGTATGATATTATATGTTTATATTGTATATTTAACTGTATTTTTTTATAATAAAAAAATGTATGAATTGTTATATTTTAAGTTGAATAAATGTGTGTACCATTTGTACCATTAAGTTGAATAAATGTGTGTACCATTTGTATATTTTAAAATAATTTAAATACATTGAAATTTGATGTTTAGGGGAGTGACTTGTAAAAAAAAAAAAATGTACTTGATTGTTAGACATTTAATTCTATAATTTTAAATTGCATATTCAACGATGCTTTTTCTCCAATATTTTCCCTTTTTTCATGAAATGTTTAGATATAGTAAATTTATAATTTGTTTCTTTTAATAAAAATTATTTGTTTATACATATTAATGACCATTGTTTCATCCCCTCATGGAGGTGGATATCAAGAGTACCCATGAGGTTGGGAGGCTAGCTCACCACCCCATTGCTTCATATTTCAATTCAAGAGGGTTGGTGGGGTGGCCAACCCACCCTATTCAGCAAAAATTTGAGCATTTCTTATTAAGTTTAAGAATATGACAAGTCTTCACTCTTGTCTTTGCCAATAGATTTTATGATGTGTTGCATACTTCCCTTCTAGTAGGTGGGATTATTTCTAGGGTCTTTCAACATCTAGGGGTTTGTGCACAAAAAATTGCATGTAGCCACTAGGAATTTCTTTTTGCCTTTTTGAGCTTGTGCCCATGGTTTGCTTTTGTTTGTGCTTTCGACTAGTGTATGGATTAGTAGTTTGGGGCTAGAGATGGCCAATTAATGGGCAACTTTGAGTGTGCCAATGATACTTTTCATTGGACATTGTCGCTTCTTCTAGAGTTGGTGTTTGGTGTTGTAGGTTTCCCCTCTGGCTCTTTAAGTTTGGAGTTAGTGCATTTAACGATCCTTTTTCTTCTCACATTTCTATTTGTCTTGATTTTATTGGATTTAGTCCACTGTGTAGCACAATGTTTAGGAGTAGTTGAGGTTACCCACTAGTGCTTGTTGGAAATTGTTTGAAGGCCTATAATCTTTTCTTACTATGTTCTAATGTGTTGCGGTAGATTAATTTATCCTTTTGGCCTCCTCGAGAGTCTTAATTTGTGTTCTCGTCACAAGGGATGTGATGTTGAGCAAGCGGTCATGCTTAGTGGGGTTCCTCCATTTAGATATCCCTCCAATTTCTTTTAAATAATTTTTAGTTTATAATTGACTTTATTTATTTTTCTAAACGAAATGGATAGACATTTGTATTAAAAAAATCCATATTGCAAGGCCAAAACCTTTACATATTCAACTCTTCCTTATGCTTTTTAGATTGACCATAGCCCAAACCCTCAAACTAGTTCCCCATCAAACAAATGCTTCAATCCCTTTCCAAGTAAATATTTTCCAAAAAACCTCCAAAATACCAACATATTTACATTCCATTTTCCTTGTATTTCTATTTTGGTATAGAATGAATTCTTGTATTTCTTAGAGAAAAACTTTTTCCTTTATTCCCAACTTGAATCCAACCCACATTTTCTCCAAATTTCACTCGGTCGTTATTTGTTAAATGCACGGTATTTTTCTTCAAATATTTCTCGTCCTCCTTATTTGCCCCATAATTTTCATTTTCAACACGACTCCTTGTGGTTTCGAGAGGTAATCCATTTTCCATGAGGGTTTGTTGTTTCTCTACGAGTGTACTTTGCATTCAGGGAATCCTCATTGGGAAGTGGAGGATCCACATTGGCAAGTGAATTTCCATTCTTAAATTCTTTTGCCGCGACTCGGTTTCTTTCACTCAATTTTCTTCTTTCATGTCTTCTTGTTCTTTCTTTCTCTCAAGCTCCTCTTCTTTAAACATCATATAGTGGTCATCTTGTGAACCTTGCCACCATTTGGACCTTCGGGGTTTTGTTTGGTCTTATTTATTCTAGGGAGGCTTGGGGAAGTTTTTAATTACATGCCGTGTTTCATAGAATTATCTACATCGATATGAGTTGTTCTCATAATAGAGATTTTGGACCCAAACATAGTTTGTAGCCATCAAATAAATATCTCGAGGAAAACCCTTGTTGAATTCCATCCCCACTCAAATGTGAGAATAAGATTTTTTTTTTTTTGGTTTAATTTTTTTGTTATTAATAAGAAAATTACGATAGAATTTTCCCACCACATTTGCAACAGAGGAAAGCTATGTGTGACTCCAAAAATCCAAGGGAAGGTTCGATAGTCTTATCCAAACTCGGGTGGCAGAAATTTATTTCGCGACCGGATCGAAAGTGGAACACTAGTGCTGCATAGAGAGGCTAGTGCTCCCCCAAAACCATCGTCGAGCTTCACATGTAGCATTGTTGTCTCCAATCGTTTCAAAAAACACAGTGAAGAAGCCTCGTGCCATAGGGTAAATATTCAGTGTGTCAGTAGAAAGGGGCTTCCATGTCTTAGAGATCCATTTAAGCAAGATCTAAAAGTCCTGTCCATAACCCATAAAACTTGCAAACCAAACCATTCCTAAAAAATTACTTTTCACAGTCTAGAGCTTCCTCATTCACAAGAATGTAAAGGGCAAAATTATCTTGCACCACTCGAGGACCACAACCAAACTTCAACATAGAATTGTATGAAAATAAAGAAGAGATAGCTTGAATGCAAGCCATACTTGTAAAATAAAAATATGTATTTGCAAAATCATCAGTATTCGCCATTGAACTATCAATGTTTTAACTAAATGTTACGTTTTCTGTATTTGGTTATGGCCATGTTTTTACAACAAATTAAAATAATGTAAGTTTTTGGAAATTTGATGTTTTAGAGACGCGACCATTTAAAAAAAATGTGTATTTTGTTTGTATGGTGTTTTAATTTTATATTGTATATTAAAACTATGTTTATAATTAAAAAAAAAATTGTGTGATTTTTTTTTGGAATGTTCAAATTTTTAATTAATTGTTGTCATTTTTGTATGGGATATTATGTGTTTTTGAATTAATTTGAATAAGTGTGTAAAGCTTTTTGTATTTTAAAATGATTTAAATACATTAAAATTTGAGGGTTGGGGGAGTGGTTTGTTAAAAAAAAAATGTATTTGATTGTATGGCATCTACTTCTATATTTTTTCAATTGTTTAGATTTTTCATGAGATTTTTAGATATAATAAATCAACACTGTATGTTTTACAAAAGTTTAAGGGTATTTTAAAATGATTTAAATACATTTAAATTTGAGGGTTTGGAGAGTGATTTGTAAAAAAAAAAATTGTATTTGATTGTATGGCATCTACTGATATATTTTTTGAATTGTTTAGATTTTTCATGAGATTTTTAGATATAATAAATCAACATTGTATGTTTTACAATAGTTTAAGGGGAGGCCCCTACTTGGAAATTTGATGGTTGAGAGAGTTGGACATTTAAAAAAAAAAGTGTGTATTATGTTTGTATGATACTATAATTTTATATTGTATATTAAACTATATTTGTTTATAAAAAAGTTGTGTTATTTTTTCTTCAAATATTTAAATTTTTAATTAATTCTGTTGTGATTTTTGTATGGCAAGTTATATATATTTTGAATTAATTTGAATACATGTGTGAAATTTGTGTATTTTAAAATAATTAAAATACATTGAAATTTGATGTTTGGGGAAGTGATTAGTGAAAAATTTAATTTTATGGTTTTAAATTGCATATCCCCTGTCCTTTCCCTAGTATTTTTCATGAAATGTTTAGATATAATAACTTAAGATTGTGAGTTTTGCCATGGTTTAACATAATGAAGTACTCATATGGACATTTAATAAGAAAATGTGTGTTTTTGTTTGGATGGTATTATAATTTTATATTGTATATTAAACTATATTTGTTTATAAAAAAAAATGTCATTGTTTTTTGAAATGATTAAATTTTTAATTAATTGTGTTGTTTTTTGTGTATGGGATATTATATGTCTTTTGAATTAATTTTAAGATTATTTTAAATACATTGAGATTTGATGTTTTGGGGGAGTGAGTTGTAAAACATAAATAAAATGTTGCTCTTGATTGTACCACATTTAATTCTATAATTTTAAATCCGGTAATTCATATATAAATTACCATTTTTTGTTTTACAATAATTTAAAATAATGCAAGTACTTGGAAATTTGATATTTTAGAGACAACATTTAAAAAATGTGTATTGTAAATTTGATATTTTAGAGACAACATTTAAAAAAATGTTTATTGTGTTTGTATGATATTATAGTTTTATATTGTATATTAAACTATATGTTTTATAATAAAAAAAGATGCCTGATTTTTTCTTGAAATGCTTAAATTTTTAATTAATTCTCTCCAATTTTTGTATGACATCTTATATGTATTTTGAATTAATTTCAATTTAAAATTTGGGTACTTTAAAATAAATTAAATACAATGAAATTTGATGTTTTGGGGGAGTGACCTCCAAAGTAAAAGTTCATTTTAAAATTTGGGTATTTTAAAATAAATTAAATATATTGAAATTTGATGTTTTGGGGGAGTGACGTGCAAAGAAAAAGTTGAGATATAATAAATTAGCACTTTGTTTTACAATAATTTAAAATAATGTAAGTACTTGGAAATTTGATGCTCGAGATATATGAACATTTAAAAAAATTGTATTGTATTTGTATGATATTATGATTTTATATTGTATATTAAAATATATTTGTTTATAAAAGAAAATGTTTAAATTTTTAACTTATTGTAATGTGATTTTTGTATGCTATATTATATGTATTTTGAATTAATTTGAATAGAGTATATAGGATTTGTGTACTTTAAAATATTCATGATCATGGTTAACTTCCATAAACGAATTATTTAGTTTGATTTAATAATTTATTCTTAAGCTCAACAAGCTTGGAGAGAAGCCTCACCAAGTAACTGTGATTTTGACATCCTAAAAGGCTAGGAAAGTGAGTATTGCAACAAAGATTTTGAAACTGAGATCTAATGTGGTTGTAAACTGGACACTCTAAGAGGAAGTGATTTTCATCCTCAATGTGACTATTCTCACACACATGGTGGAACATTTCCATCCATGGTGTTTTAGGAATTGCCCAACGACCCGTTTCACTCTGGAGTTCTAATCTTGGCTATATTAATTTTTTTATTTGAGCTAGATACTTTTGAGCTTCTAGGGTGGGGTTGATGACCTCATAATATCTTAATTTTCATTTAGTTGCTAAATCATTCTCAAACACATTTTTTCTTTGAACCTAGAAGTAACAATATTTTTAATGTTATTAATGTTTTGCAATGCAACATTCTCGTCGATCACACAATGGTTTAGCCACGCCCTTGTGTCTTTATACCAATTTCCTTTGATCCTTAGGTGGTTTTGGGTGGAATTTAAACCTAGCTTAGGAAGTCTATGGTCTCCTATGTTATTGAGTTTGTGCTTGTACAACAGAAGCGTAGTCATAGCTAGTCTCTAGATAGGGGAAAAATCCACTTGTATAAGGAGAATAGGATAGGGTTTGTTGTTTTTAATTTTGAGGTTATACGTTATAAAACGCTTCTCGAATTGCTGAGTCTTTCTCGAGGATTCTCTAGAGATGCTACAACCCAAAACCTCACATCCATATAAGATAACCGGAGTTTCAAAGAGGAATTTATTTCTATCCCACATTACGAGGTTTGTCATTTTTAAGTTATTTTCAAAACCAAAATAAGCTTTCCATCCCCAATTAATTTTTTTCTCAATGTTATAGTTCGAGTTGAGCTTGTGATGAATATCAATTCCTAGGTACGTGTACGAAGACACTTCCTCCAAGTTACTATTGTCATACATAAAATTAGCGTATGTGTTCTTTTTGGATTTGATAATCATAAATTTTTTTTTTGGTCACGGTTAACAATGTCAAAATCAAATCCTTCTAGCCACATAGCCCATCTTAGAATTCTGGTATTTCCTTGTT
Source organism: Pinus taeda (assembly GCA_000404065.3). NCBI lineage: Eukaryota > Viridiplantae > Streptophyta > Pinopsida > Pinales > Pinaceae > Pinus > Pinus taeda. The sequence goes on from APFE031327207.1 coordinate 6,585, forward strand.
CTAACAATTTTTTGTTGGCCAAAATGCTTTTCATGTGCTTCAGATGAGTTCTAACTAAAAACATGACACTCTTCAAGAACAATGTGAACCTTTGGATTCCTCTTTTGACATCAAGTATTTCTTTATGGGAGGATGGATACTTGACCTCTGTGATATCAAAACTACCAGAGGCATATGCACATACAAGTTCTTTCTTTCCATGTTTTTGTAACAATGCTACAGCCCATGTATGATCAGATGCATCTGTTTCAAGAATGAATGGAAGATTAGTAACATGCAATCTTAGTTTAGGAAGTTCTCTAATCTTTCTCTTTATGTTTCTTACTGCTGTTGTCATTTCATTGGACCATCCAATTTTTTCTTTCCTCGGCCTTTTCTCCAAAATATTAGTGTCTTCAGATTGCTTTTCGTAGAACTGTCGGATGTAATTTAAGCAACCTAAAAATCTTTGAAGCATTTTTTTATGAAGGAGAATATCAGGGAACTTTAAAAGATGGAGAAGGACATGAGGCTGGAGCTCGATATTACCCTGTTCTATATGCAATCCTAAGTAGTCTATTCTGACTTTCCCACCTTGAAATTTCTCTTCTGAGTCAGATAGAACTAAACCATGCTTGTATACCATTTCATAAAAGTTTTCTAAATGCCTCTTATGAGTATTTACATCCTTGCTAAACACAAGCAAATCATCAATATATACAATTACATATTCTACCCCTCCAAAAATATCTTCCATCCTTTTTTTGAAATTTAGATGGAGCATTTTTTAATCCAAATGGCATGACTGTCCATTGATATTGGCCATGAGGAACTGTAAAGGCTGTTTTATACCTGTCTTCTGGAAGAATGCCAATTTGCCAAAAACCACTTTTGAGATCAAATTTGCTGAAAACATTGGCATTAGCTATTTTAGCAAGCAACAATTCTTTACTGGGAAGAGGATACCTCATAGGCATGAGAGCCTCATTCAATATTTTGTAATTAATTACCAACCTCTTCTTGCCACGTTTTTTCTCACTGTGTTTGTTGACATAGAAGGCTGGGCAGGCCCATGGACTTTTGGAAGGTTCAATCAGATTTTGTTGTAGCAGTTGTTGAATTTCTTGTTTGCACAAGTCTTGTTCAGTGGGTGACATATGATTAGCACTTGCTTTCTGTGCTTTAGGAACATACCCCTCTTTGTAAGGTAATGCTACAAAATATTTTTCCCTAGTCCAGAAAGCATCTGGCCTCCTTGCTGTGCAATCTTGGTGTAGCTTATCCGAGATTTCATGTAATGTCTTCTGTCCGTGTATTTCTGCATGTTTGACAATTTTTTGAATCTTTGTAAGGTTCTGCATAGTGTCCTGCAAATTATCTTCTTCGCTAGGATTGACCTTCAGCTGGTATTCATTCTTTGCAGGAATTATAACTGGTCCCTCATTAGTGGTGAATGTAACAGAATCTTTTCCAAAGGTAACTCGGAGGAATCTTTTCAAAAAATCTTGCCCTAACAAGATATCTGATCCTGTATCAAAACTGTACAATGTAACATAAGTCTGTACATGATTCAAATAGACTGGAAAATCAGGAGATATATAGTTAATCTGCATCAATTCTTTATTTACAGCTCTGAAGACTTTGGTAGGCTGCCAATAGTAGGAAGGAATTGCACCAAATTTGCAGCAACTGCACATTGCTCCAGAATCAATTTGTGCATCTAAAGTGTATTCCTTAACGTTTGGCAATTTTATTTTCAGAGGGATTACCACTTTATCTCCTATTCCCATGATGTTTACCAAATCTACTTCCTTAGATTTCATGGGCATTTCTTCCGGAATATCCTTCAGCAGAATTCTTGCCAATTTGGAATTAACACCATCATATTCAGAAATAAGCTTTTGGAGTTTGGCTGATAATTGCAACATTTCTGATCTTGTTAAATTAATAGATGATTCCAAACTGCTAATTTTCTTCTTGAGAGTATTGATTTCATCCATACCTGTATCTTGAGAGGCTTCTGTAATAGTCAATGGTCTGAACATTGAATCAAACTCTCTTGCTTCGAAAAACTCATCCTCAGTAACCCTTTTGGAAGGCAATTGTTTTTCTAAACTCTCCAGCTTTTCTTTCAGTCTTCTCCTCGATGTTAACTCGGATGGTGCAAGCTAGGCTAACTGTGCCTTTATGTCATTAATCTCATTCTGCAAATTATCTGTTTTATTGAAAGAAAACATCTTAATGTCAGCAATAAAAGTTTCATCAGAATCAGAGGAATTAGATTCTAACCTTATTTTGCTGATATTAGGCAAATGCTCAACGTCTGAATGAGAAGAATCACTCGATATTTCAAAATATTCTCCATCTGAGTGGGATATGAGATCCCAATCTTCTGGATTATGGACTGAAGTGAATACGTCCATAATCTTTAACTGTTTTTTATTCTTTTTGTCTTTGCATGCATTTGCATAATGGCCTTCTTTTCCACATATAAAACAGGTCACTCTTTTAGAAGGCTTTGCTCTTTTCCTAAATAATGTCCTCTTCTTTTGGGAAAATTTTAAAGGATAGTATTTCTTCCTTGGAGTATACTTGTATGTCTTGCATGAACATGAAACTTTAGGCACCTTCTTTTTAGATTTGTTTCTACATCCAAAATCATAAGTTTCTGCAAAATTATTACACAACTTTGTACTAAAATGCATCTGCTTTTTGAAATTCTTTTTAGCTTTTTCTGATGCACATTCTCTTTGCAGAATTGAAACTATCATCTGATGTACTGCAGAAAATGAAGAATTTTTAATTTGTACTTTGTCGGCCTCAATATACTGGTTAATCAAATCTGGAATTTTCCCTGGCATTGAAGCTATGTAATACCTCAGATAAGCAACATTGTGAGGATCTGCTGCTTGATAAAGGAGTTTTTGCATAACACAGTAATAATCATGTAAATAATCTATGTTACACAATCTTTGCGATAAAAAGAGTTGACCATGATGTGCTGAATTCTCTGGCACAACTCCTATGAATTCATGTTTTAGTGCATCAAAAATGGCTCTCGGGGGATCTGTTGGATGTTCAATAATATTGTTCATTTCTTCTTCAGACAACTTTTCCCACCATTGTTTCAGAATGCCGGTGAATGACCAAACAATTTGTGTAACTATATCTGACCATGGTGCTTTAGTTTCAGCTTTTCTCTGTAGTGCCCAAGCATGCACATTGTGCAGGACTGTTATGACATCTTCACCTTTCATACAGTCAATATTTACTAAAAGTGTGTTACCAAATCCTTTAGCTGATGGATTTTCAAATTTGGCAGGGACACTTTCTAAATTATCTTTGAATCTAGAAAAAGGACTATCAGCTGATGCGCTATGTGCAAAAGTATCCCAGTCACCCTTCTTTCCTTTATGTGAGAATGAGAATGTATCACCTCTATCCCTTTTAGAACCAGTTTCTCCTTGGGTGTGATCTGCAGAATTAGAGGCAACACCAGACATGGCCAAAATTTTTGGAGCAGATGGTTGGCCATTTTCCACAAAGGATTTGAGGCTGACGTAGCCCTGTGGTAACTTCAAACTTTCAATGGTAGGAAAGGTGGTTAGCCTATTTCTCATTAGATCTGTTTTCTCTCTGGCTAACATTATTCCTGTTCTTACTTTTTCAATCTTAGCAGTATCTATATTGTCAATGTTTTTGAACAAAATACTTCTAAGACCATCTTTTGGTTCCTCTGTGCTAGAGGAAAAATTTAGCTTTGAAGCTGAAAGATCTACTTCTCTATAATGAGGTGGAGAAGTAGGCTGTGGTAGTGCAACTCTCAAGTGTTCAAGGGACTTGGAGATTATTCCCATGTTGGAATTGACATCATTCAATTGTTGTTTGTGCTCATTCTGAATTCCCAAACATTCATTATAACCCATGTGCATTTTCTTTATATGTTCTTTAATCTCTAGCACGTCTTTTTCTATATCATCTATATTCTGCAGCATACAAACAATCTGATAGTTTGTATAATTGTGCATATTCTCTATGTCAGACTGCTCTGTATCTGACATATTCTTCGTTTGTATCCATTGGAAATCTGTCTTCAGAGTACCATTCTTGAAATTTTTCCTAGAGTTAGTAGGCTCTAGATATCTTTCGTTAATCTTTGCAATTGGATCCTGTGAGGCTCTCGGAAGGCTAAAGCTTTTTGTATGAGGCAATATTGGTTCAACCTGCTGATCTTCAAGTTGGAAACTCGAAGATGGACCAGATACACAAAATTGGCAATCATCAGATTTATGGGCAAGAGGTTTCTTTTGATTTCTTTTAGGAGCAGAATATATGGACGGTGCTGGTAAAGGAGCAGGAGAACGTATAATTGGTGGAGGTATTACTGCTTTTGTACTCTCTCGGCTTTCTAAAAATGGGGACCTATCCAGAATGGTCATGGATCTGACTAGACGAGGACTTGTGAACCTGAGACCAGAAGAACCATCAGAGTGCTTGACAACAGACAATTGCCTTGGCTCTCTTGACGTTTGCAGTTGAGGATATCTTTGAGATAATGGAACATAAGTGCTATTCCATTCTTCTGGCAAAGTGCATTATGAAAATCCTATTTGCAAGGGGGCACTATTACCGGGACCAACTATTACTCCTTCTTTCAGAGCTCTTGAGCACAGTTTAGGATTGAGGGGTGGCATTGTGCTTGAAACAAATCTAAGACAGATAGAAGAATGGAGCTGAGCAATTAAAGTATGTGGGGAAACATTGAAACCATTGAACTTGATATAGGCATTTAGAAACTCATTTATATATGGATTACTTAACGAAACCTGATATGTGGGGATTACAGAAGACCAAACGGGACCATTATTGAGAGGACTCTCGAATCCTCCCAGCAAGGCATCATTAAAATCATTCAGTCTAGTATCCAAAACACAAGTTAAGCAAGAGGTGTTTAATCGAGGTCTAACAAGTGGATTAATTCCAAATTGGATCATGCCTATATGCCTATGTGATTATGGAATACCATGGGGTGGAGGCCACCATGCTATACTTCTTTCTATGGAAAAGTATGTGGAATATGGAAGAAGTAAGAGGAATAGTATTGTAGTGGGATTGGTGGATGATTGGAAGGAAAGGAAAGGCATTTATAGCTAGAAAGAGTTGTAGGTCTTCTATGTTTGTACAAAAATAATCTAGATGTTGTAAATGCAGGGAGATGGCTATATGTGCTATTGCATTTGCACGTTTGATAAATGAGGTGTGTCTTCAAAGATAAGGTGATGAAAGGAAGAGAGGAAAGCAACAAGGTTATGTAAGAAAGGTGCCTCTTAAAACATGGTTAAATTATTGGATCAACTGCATTTCAGTGATATCCATAGAGAACAAGTTAGTTTGCTGGTAATCTTTTTTGGCATTTGTAAAATAAACATATTGACTAGTTGGAGTTGAATGGTGGGAAATAAAATTGATGTGCAAACAAATATTCCTAGTACAGTGGAGTCTCTAGAAAACCATAAAGTGCACCAATATAATATTAAACTATTCTATTTAACCAACCATTTTGTATAGAGCATTATATTTTTTAACTTGTTAATATCCTTAAAAATAAATAAACCAACAGGTTTTGACTTTATGATATTCATCAACCAATAATAATAATCAAAGAAGAAATTAGAACATTAATGTCCAACAATGTGATAAAATTAATTAATTAATTAATATATATATGTATATATATAAGAGGTGTGGCCGGGGAGATGTTGGTGAATTTCGATTTCAGCCTCAATGGACACATTTCAAATTTCATGAACCGCCTCACCTGGTGCGAGGGTGTAGAATTCCAAAATCTTTAACCATATGAAAATAAATATCCCATCCCATCCCATGAGATATCGACATAATTAGTATAAGCCGGCGGCATTTGGGAGGTTGTACAGGTGAAGCGAGGGAGGCTGGGTATCCTGTACTTATGACAGGAAATGCATAAGGAAATAAATGCATAGAGGAAAGCGGGATTTGAGAGGAGAGACGCATTTGAGAGTGGGTGTACCTTTGGCTTCCCTGGTTATGCCTTTAGGTTTGGTACTGTTCCATCTGGGATGTTCACAATCTGCCGACACATAACACTATTTGGTATATAACTTGTGAGTTCGTCGAGCAGAAGATGGGACATGGCTGGGCTTTTTAGGGTGGCAGAAGAAATCAGAGCATAATTTGTGAGATGTTTTCACCTGTTTTCTGCGTTTTTTGGCTGTTGTTTTCGAGCATGGCCATGATTAATTGGATATTTGTTTTTGATAATTGTTTCTGCGTGTGTTTTTTTTTTCTGGGTTTTTGGTTTTTTCTTTTTATTTTTGAATTTTTTTTGGGCTTGGTTCTGGTTTTCTTTTTTTCCAGAGTGAGTTTTGTTTTGGCTTGGTTCTCGTTTTCTTTTTTTCAGTGTGGGTGGAGAGGGACAGAGGATTGGCTCTAGTTGGTTTAGTTTAGGACGGAGGGGAGGTTGGATCTAGTTGGTAGGGGTTGGCACGGAGGATGCTGCTAAAGAGAAGAGAAGAGAACCTCGGATCCTACTGTGGCAAGGTATGCACCATTTTATTTTTTATTTGTATTTTAGGATGGTTTTGCATTGGACAGTCTGAATTAATTAATTGTCTGTGCGCTTGTGCGCTTGGAACATTATATTATGCACATTTGTTTTCACAATACACTTGGTCATGTCTTTGTGTTTGGAGTACAGAGGCAGAATCACTAATTCAATGGATAATTGTAAAATGCATACTATGAGTTTTTTCTGTTGCAGATGAGAATCTAGATTATGGCTTTTCTAATTAACAATTTAGGGTTTAAATATATTATAGTTTTCCCTTGTAAAGATAGATCCCATTTAAAGAATTCATGATCTTTGCTGCTTTGGATTTCTAAGACTGTGATGCTTTGGATTTCTGAGACTGAGAGCCGGAGATAATCTTCAAAGCTTCTTTTCATTCAATGTTCTTGGATAGTTCAGGCTTATTTTCTTTTATAATGTTAGTTTCTAACAAAGCAGAGTTATATTTTTGAGTATTAGTTGTTTTGTTTTAGCTCAGAGAGAAACCCGATAAAATTTAAATCTAAAAGATTTGGGGTTTATCCGGATTCATTGGTTCTCCCACACTGTTCAAAGATATGTTCACACAACCCCAGTTGGCATAGCTGTGTAAACAAATGCTTGCGTGAGGGTCAGCGCTCGTGCTTACTCCAAGGCAATGCGCCCAGCACATGTAGGGAGGTATAGACGCCTAGGGTAGGGAATGCGTCTGCTAACCAGTCAGTTTTGTTATAATAGCTTCTGGCAATAAGGGTCATTGGTTTGATATTTATTATATGCCTAATTAGACTTACCTGGTCACGGCTACAGTTTTCAGGACTCATTCCTGACGGGGCCCTAAAAAGAATTGCAGGTGAGGTGGGTGGTAAATGTTAGAGGGTATCCGCCTAATTTGGCATGGCATCTTAGTGTTGAACTCCGGCCCTGTTCCGGTTTTTGCTTTGTTCATCCCTCTGCCCAGTGCTGCTCACTGTTTTGCGAGAGGTATAACGCCCTTGCTTTGGCCTTGTGGTTTGTGATAATGAGTAGTTTAGGATAGGCACCTTTATTTTGTCAACATTGAAGCAAATTACTGCCTCCTGGTCTGAAATCAATCCTATAGAAATGGTGTCAGGCGGTTTTCTCATTCTTTATTCTCCCTTGGAATCAATCCCTTAGAAATGTGGTCGCTCAGGTTTCTTATTCTTTATTCTCAGTTGATCAGTCTACTACCAGCATTTTTGTGGTTGTAGTGTCTTCTATTAATGAAGGTTTATTCTCCCTTGGAATCAATCCCTTAGAAATGTGGTCGCTCAGGTTTCTTATTCTTTATTCTCAGTTGATCAGTCTACTACCAGCATTTTTGTGGTTGTAGTGTCTTCTATTAATGAAGGTTTTTGTGGGGATAGCCCATATAAATGTGTCTTCTATTTCAAGCTTCTATATCAGCTTGAGAGATTACAGCCCAACCAATAGAATTGAAATGGCAGTGAACTCCGGTTTCTTGTTCTTTATTCTCAGTTGATCAGTCTATTATCAACATTTTTGTGGCGGTCGCCCATATAAGTGTGTCTTTTATTTATCAAGGTTTTTGTTGGGATAACCCCTATAAATGTGTCTTCTATTTCAAGCTTCCATATCCGCTTGAGAGATTACAGGCCAACTAATAGAATTGAAATGACGGTGACATCTAAGGATGTCCATGTCAACCCAATTAAATTAAAATCATAACAATATTGTTTTAATTGAAATCATAACAACATTCTTCTCTGACAGGCACCAGATCAAAAATCTTTGGATATAGAATAGAGCACATGTCAATTGCAAAACATATGCCAACAAATATTTTAGCTGTGTTGCTACTTCTTTGAAGAATGAGGTGTACATACCTGCTAGAAAAGAGGCCCCCTATTATTATTAGGGGGCTTGCCTTAGGTTGTTGATATGGTGTGAGAAAAGAGATGATATTTAGTTGTTTAAGACTTTCAATTAGCTTTCTTTTTCTTTTATTTTTATTTTACTGCTGTGGATAATCTCATGTATACCTATATATATATTACAGTTTATTGTTTTTGATTTCATGTGAAATGTTTAGGGAAATTTGTAAATGGCAGATTTCTATTGTGTATCACATTTATCTATTTTGAATTGGATTTGAAAGAATATTGAATTAATTGTACTTTGTATTTATTGTACTTATGATATGAAACAGGTGGACTGAGGTGGAGAGCAGACATGGAATATGGTTTAACAAAAGAGTAACATCTTTTTGGGGAGTTGGAAGGTAATAAGGAAGCTGTGCACAAGAATGTAGTTTAATTACTGATATAGATGAATAGCATAACAGTTAGATTTGAAAGAATGTTTAAGTAATTGTTTTTTTATGCTATTAAATATTTAATTCTTTTGTGATATGTAACAGATATATGGAAAATGTTCTTTACAAGAGTAAGATATTGTGCAAGACAAGGCACACCCACAGAGGAGGTTGATGGAAGGTCCAAGTCATATAGGAGTAGCAAGTAGATGATGTGTAATTTGTTAACACGATTATATTATTGTTGATGTAAATAGCTAATAATAAAGCATTTTCTTTTTGAGAGGGGCTTGCCCCTTCTAGTAACCTCCATGGATAGCCATGGCCAAAGCTGTCATGGAGGAGTGTCTGTTTTTATTTGTGTTTCTAAAGCTTTGTGCTTCAGTTTTACAATTTTTTATTATTTTTCTATGGCTTTAGTTATTATTATTCTAATTTTAAATTTATTTATGCAATGGTTTTATAATAACAATTTCTGGAATTATTTATTTTCAACTTGAAAGATTAATAATAACAAATTTTAAAATTATTTATTCTGAACTTAAAGATTAATAATAATAATAATAAAATTGAATGAAGTGTTTTTTTTCCATGATAATTTTATAATAAAATTGTTAACAAAATATTTCCTTAAAATTTTTACTGCACTGTTTATGTAAAAATGTTCTATATATTTAAATTTCAACCTCACATTTCAAAATTTAATTTTTGCATTTTAAAAATTGCATGTGTAGAGCTTCTCTTTATTTTAAATTTCTCATATCAAAATTTAAATCTTAGCACACTACAATTAAAAATTCCCATGTTTGATAAATCTACAATCGCATTTTTAATCTACATATATGAAAATCACTTCTAAAATTTTCAATGTTTGATGACTTGGACACTTGTACTCTATTTCATTTTCAATTCCACTATTTCAAAATTTGATGCTTATACACACATTTACATGCTCCAATGACATTCATAAAATTACATTTATGATAAACATAAGCTTAAATCTATTTAATGTATGTTTTGATGTGTTGTAGTGTTTGTGTTGTATCAGTTTATATCTCAACCCAAAATGTTATGTTGTTGTTGTGTGTTTATTGTGAATAATGTGATACACATAACACTCTATTTAAGTTGATTTAACTATTCAAAATGATTTTTGATAAACACATACTTTGGATTGCAATTCATGTGATATTTGTAAACTAATTATATATATTTTCGATGTTCTACACGCCAACAAGAAAATTGTGTTTCATTAATTGTATGTTAACTATAATTTTTTTCCAAAAGCAGCTATTTTTGTATGAAATTTCAAATATAAGGATTATACTGTTTTCAAATTTATATTATAATGATGAGTTTAGATGGAAAATCTATATTTCATAATAATTTTACATCCATATTGCATTGTATGATTCCAAGCATATAAATTGTAAATTGAAGTATAACTTATGAAGAGTTTGAAGTTTTTGATATGGGATGATTTTTAATTTCTATTTTTTTGGTCTTGCTAATTGTGGTTGGTTATTTCTAATTATCATGATTGTTTTTTTTCCTTTAATGCATTTTTTGTGTTTAATCTTGAATTTCTAATTTATTTGTATTTGGAAATTTTATTTTATAAATTTTTGGGTTTTCAATGAAATATGTAAATTTCAAATTTTCATGTTTTAATTAAACTAATCTATATATGTATTTTAAATTGATTTGAGAGCTTGCATTTTAAAATCCACTCTTTCATTTTAAAACTTAATATTGTATGTTATATTTCATATCATAAAATTCCAAGTTGGCACATATGTTAATGACAATGGGAAAATGGAATTTACAATTAATTAATTTTTTGTTTTTTTTTTTGGACTAGTATCTACAACTTCACATTGAAATTCCATATAGTTAATAATAATAAATTTTCAAAATTGAACATTTATACAAACACTTTTTACATTTTTATAATTTCTTTAAAGTTTTGGGGCTTTGTTTCTTATTTAATTTTCAGTTTCACATTTTAAAATTTGATGTTTGTAGACACATATTTATATAGATCAATAGCATTTAAACTTAAGAAACTCTTAAAAATTAAATACTGTTAACAAACTAAAAAAAAGATGTAATTTCAAATCCTAAAATTTAAATAAAACAAAATTTTAAATTTACATGTTTTGTTACATTTAGTGTCCTATGCTGTACCATATCAATGTTGTAACTAAATGTTATGTTGTCTGTATTTGGTTATGGCCCTGTTTCTACAACAAATTAAAATAATGTAAGTTTTTGGAAATTTGATGTTTTAGAGACGTGACCATTTAAAAAAACTGTGTATTTTGTTTGTATGGTGTTTTAATTTTATATTGTATATTAAAACTATGTTTGTTTATAAAAAAAAAAAAAATGTGTGATTTTTTTGTTGGAATGTTCAAATTTTTAATTAATTGTTGTGATTTTTGTATGGGATATTATGTGTGTTTTGAATTAATTTGAATAAGTGTGTAAAGCTTTTTGTATTTTAAAATGATTTAAATACATTGAAATTTGAGGGTTGAGGGAGTGGTTTGTTAAAAAAAAATGTATTTGATTGTATGGCATCTACTTCTATATTTTTTCAATTGTTTAGATTTTTCATGAGATTTTTAGATATAATAAATCAACATTGTATGTTTTACAATAGTTTAAGGGTATTTTAAAATGATTTAAATACATTTAAATTTGAGGGTTTGGAGAGTGATTTGTAAAAAAAAAATTGTATTTGATTGTATGGCATCTACTGATATATTTTTTGAATTGTTTAGATTTTTCATGAGATTTTTAGATATAATAAATCAACACTGTGTGTTTTACAATAGTTTATGGGGAGGCCCCTACTTGGAAATTTGATGGTTGAGAGAGTTGGACATTTAAAAAAAAAGTGTGTATTATGTTTGTATGATACTATAATTTTATATTGTATATTAAACTATATTTGTTTATAAAAAAATTGTGTTATTTTTTCTTCAAATATTTAAATTTTGAATTAATTATGCTGTGATTTTTGTATGGTATGTTATATATATTTTGAATTAATTTGAATACATGTGTGAAATTTGTGTATTTTAAAATAATTAAAATACATTGAAATTTGATGTTTGGGGAAGTGATTCGTTAAAAATTTAATTTTATGGTTTTAAATTACATATCCACCTGTCCTTTCCCTAGTATTTTTCATGAAATGTTTAGATATAATAACTTAAGATTGTGTGTTTTGCAATGGTTTAACATAATGAAGTACTCATATGGACATTTAATAAGAAAATGTGTATTTTTGTTTGGATGGTATTATAATTTTATATTGTATATTAAACTATATTTGTTTATAAAAAAAATGTCATTGTTTTTTGAAATGCTTAAATTTTTAATTAATTGTGTTGTTTTTTGTGTATGGGATATTATATGTCTTTTGAATTAATTTTAAGATTATTTTAAATACATTGAGATTTGATGTTTTGGGGCAATGAGTTGTAAAACATAAATAAAATGTTGCTCTTGATTGTACTACATTTAATTCTATAATTTTAAATCAGGTAATTCATATATAAATTACCATTTTTTGTTTTACAATAATTTAAAATAATGCAAGTACTTGGAAATTTGATATTTTAGAGACAACATTTAAAAAATGTGTATTGTAAATTTGATATTTTAGAGACAACATTTAAAAAAATGTTTATTGTGTTTTATAATAAAAAAAGATGCCTGATTTTTTCTTGAAATGTTTAAATTTTTAATTAATTCTCTCCAATTTTTGTATGACATCTTATATGTATTTTGAATTAATTTCAATTTAAAATTTGGGTACTTTAAAATAAATTAAATACATTGAAATTTGATGTTTTGGGGGAGTGACCTCCAAAGAAAAAGTTCATTTTAAAATTTGGGTATTTTAAAATAAATTAAATATATTGAAATTTGATGTTTTGGGGGAGTGACGTGCAAAGAAAAAGTTGAGATATAATAAATTAGCACTTTGGTTTACAATAATTTAAAATAATGTAAGTACTTGGAAATTTGATGAACATTTAAAAAAATTGTATTGTATTTGTATGATATTATGATTTTATATTGTATATTAAAATATATTTGTTTATAAAAGAAAATGTTTAAATTTTTAACTTATTGTAATGTGATTTTTGTATGCTATATTATATGTATTTTGAATTAATTTGAATAGAGTATATAGGCTTTGTGTATTTTAAAATATTCATGATCATGGTTAACTTCCATAAACGAATTATTTAGTTTGATTTAATAATTTATTCTTAAGCTCAACAAGCTTGGAAAGAAGCCTTTTGACATCCTAAAAGGCTAGGAAGGTGAGTATTGCAACAAAGATTTTGAAACTGAGATCTAATGTGGTTGTAAACTGGACACTCTAAGAGGAAGTGATTTTCATCCTCAATGTGAGTATTCTCACACACATGGTGGAACATTTCCATCCATGGTGTTTTAGGAATTGCCCAAGGACCGTCACTCTGGAGTTCTAATCTTGGCTATATTAATTTTTTTATTTGAGCTAGATACTTTTGAGCTTCTAGGGTGGGGTTGATGACCTCATAATATCTTAATTTTCATTTAGTTGCTAAATCATTCTCAAACACATTTTTTCTTTGAACCTAGAAGTAACAATATTTTTAATGTTATTAATGTTTTGCAATGCAACATTCTCGTCGATCACACAATGGTTTAGCCACGCCCTTGTGTCTTTATACCAATTTCCTTTGATCCTTAGGTGGTTTTGGGTGGAATTTGAACCTAGCTTAGGAAGTCTATGGTCTCTTATGTTATTGAGTTTGTGCTTGTACAACAGAAGCCTAGTCATAGCTAGTCTCTAGATAGGGGAAAAATCCACTTGTATAAGGAGAATAGGATAGGGTTTGTTGCTTTTAATTTTGAGGTTATACGTTATAAAACGCTTATCGATTTGCTGAGTCTTTCTCGAGGATTCTCTAGAGATGCTACAACCCAAAACCTCACATCCATATAAGATAACCGGAGTTTCAAAGAGGAATTTATTTCTATCCCACATTACGAGGTTTGTCATTTTAAAGTTATTTTCAAAACCAAAATAAGCTTTCCATCCCCCATTAATTTTTTTCTCAATGTTATAAATCGAGTTGAGCTTGTGATGAATATCAATTCCTAGGTACTTGTACGAAGACACTTCCTCCAAGTTACTATTGTCATACATAAAATTAGCGTATGTGTTCTTTTTGGATTTGATAATCATAATTTTTTTTTTTTTGGTCACGGTTAACAATGTCAAAATCAAATCCTTCTATCCACATAGCCCATCTTAGAATTCTGATATTTCCTTGTTCTAACAATTTTTTGTTGGCCAAAATGCTTTTCATGTGCTTCAGATGAGTTCTAACTAAAAACCTGACACTCTTCAAGAACAATGTGAACCTTTGGATTCCTCTTTTGACAGCAAGTATTTCTTTATGGGAGGATGGATACTTGACCTCTGTGATATCAAAACTACCAGAGGCATATGCACATACAAGTTCTTTCTTTCCATGTTTTTGTAACAATGCTGCAGCCCATGTATGATGAGATGCATCTGTTTCAAGAATGAATGGAAGATTAGTAACATGCAATCTCAGTTTAGGAAGTTCTCTAATCTTGCTCTTTATGTTTCTTGCTGCTGTTGTCATTTCATTGGACCATCCAATTTTTTCTTTCCTCAGCCTTTTCTCCAAAATATTAGTGTCTTCAGATTGCTTTTCGTAGAACTGTCGGATGTAATTTAAGCAACCTAAAAATCTTTGAAGCACTTTTTTATCAAGGAGAATATCAGGGAACTTTAAAAGATGGAGAAGGACATGAGGCTGGAGCTCGATATTACCCTGTTCTATATGCAATCCTAAGTAGTCTATTCTGACTTTCCCAACCTGAAATTTCTCTTCTGAGTCAGATAGAACTAAACCATGCTTGTATACCATTTCATAAAAATTTTCTAAATGCCTCTTATGAGTATTTACATCCTTGCTAAACACAGGCAAATCATCAATATATACAATTACATATTCTACGCCTCCAAAAATATCTTCCATCCTTTTTTGAAATTCAGATGGAGCATTTTTTAATCCAAATGGCATGACTGTCCATTGATATTGGCCATGAGGAACTGTAAAGGCCGTTTTATACCTGTCTTCTGGAAGAATGCCAATTTGCCAAAAACCACTTTTGAGATCAAATTTGCTGAAAACATTGGCATTAGCTATTTTAGCAAGCAACAATTCTTTTTTGGGAAGAGGATACCTCATAGGCATGAGAGCCTCATTCAATATTTTGTAATTAATTACCAACCTCTTCTTGCCACGTTTTTTCTCACTGTGTTTGTTGACATAGAAGGCTGGGCAGGCCCATGGACTTTTGGAAGGTTCAATCAGATTTTGTTGTAAGTTGATGAATTTCTTGTTTGCACAAGTCTTGTTCAGTGGGTGACATATGATTAGCACTTGCTTTCTGTGCTTTAGGAACATACCCCTCTTTGTAAGGTAATGCTACAAAATATTTTTCCCTAGTCCAGAAAGCATCTGGCCTGCTTGCTGTGCAATCTTGGTGTAGCTTATCCGAGATTTCATGTAATGTATTCTGTCCGTGTATTTCTGCATGTTTGACAATTTTTTGAATCTTTGTAAGGTTCTGCATAGTGTCCTGCAAATTATCTTCTTCGCTAGGATTGACCTTCCGCTGGTATTCATTCTTTGCAGGAATTATAACTGGTCCCTCATTAGTGGTGAATGTAACATAATCTTTTCCAAAGGTAACTCGGAGGAATCTTTTCAAAAAATCTTGCCCTAACAAGATATCTGATCCTGTATCAAAACTGTACAATGTAACATAAGTCTGTACATGATTCAAATAGACTGGAAAATCAGGAGATATATAGTTAATCTGCATCAATTCTTTATTTACAGCTCTGAAGACTTTGGTAGGCTGCCAATAGTAGGAAGGAATTGCACCAAATTTGCAGCAACTGCACATTGCTCCAGAATCAATTTGTGCATCTAAAGTGTATTCCTTGACGTTTGGATATTTTATTTTCAGAGGGATTACCACTTTATCTCCTATTCCCATGATGTTTACCAAAT
>APFE031327209.1:0-12494 GCA_000404065.3 Pinus taeda
AAGCTAAATCCCGAAGAGAGAGCCCTCTCTGACTGCTGGTAGGCTAGGATCGGCAGTCCAAAGCTTGGTCTGTGGTTACCTCGGCCGTATCCCTGAAGGAGCCAAGGGACAACCTGAGCGTTAACAATAGGTACTATGGCATACAAATTGGAGCTTCCTGCAGCTTCCCCAGTGCACCCAGTTTTCCATGTTTCATGCTTAGGGAAGGTTATAGGCGACAAGCTTCCAATTCAAACAATATTGCCATAACTTGATAAGGAAGGAAAAATCATACTAGAATCAAAAGCAATCAAAGGAATAAGAGCTCGACAGCTACAAAATCAATAAATTTTAGAGTATATCATCAAGTGGAAGAACTTACCCATTGAAAATTCCACATGGGAGGATGAGAATTTTATACAGAAGCATCCATAACTACTCAAGCATTGAGGACAACATATTTTTGAAGGAGAGGGGCATGTAAGGTCCCTATAATACTAGTGATTGCCCCATTAGTATTGTTGTTGTATCCCTTATTGTTATTGTTGTGCCCCTATCGTCCCCATATTGTTCTTATTGTGCCCCATAGAATCCCACTATTATTATTTTTGTGCCTTTATATTATTATTGTTAGGTCGGCTTTGGTTATATTGTGACCCCTTAGACTCCTATGTATAGAAAGGAGGTTTTTTCATTTGAATCATCTAATAATTATTCATTTATGTAATTTAAAGGAGGTTTCCCCCTCAAAGAGGCTTATTTCTAAGGTGTTGATCTATCTTTTCTATATTTTTGTGAGCTGGTTTCATAACAGACGCAAAATGCTTCATTGATAAATATTTGAAGGTCTCATGGAAGGACATCAAAGATGCTTTCATACAGAATAAATTCCGAGAAGAATTAGAAGATAAGGAAGTGTACATAAATATCAAGAGGTGCAGGATACATAGAGTTGGATGCAGATTCCCTGTGATGCCTTGTGCATAGGCTATTGAATGGATCTTGTTAAAGATGGATAGCAAGAATTTGGTCATAACAAGAAAAGTGAGAATGATATTTATGCTTACCATCTACATGAAATTCATTATCTTTACAATATGGTAAGATCAAGGGAGTATGTGAACACACAATTTTACGTAACTTGGGAAAATCTCAGTACCGAGGAATTTATCAAGTCTTGGTGCCAAGAGCCTGCAAAATTATGCTAGAGACCAAGTGCAGTTTACAGGATTAAATCTTTGAGAAAGGTTTACTAGTATCTCATGGCATCATGTTGCAGACTACATGGATAGAAGAATGCATAATACTTTGAGGATAATTGGATTTTCTTGCTCAACCTAGTTGTCTCTAGAGGTAAATTTTTCAACTGGGCTGATATCCTCTCCCATGAATGGAAAATTCACATTCAACAGGCTAAGGCAACATTAAGAGCCAAACAAGAACAAATTTTCTACAAATCTGCTTATTTTCTGGGTGGTATCTGTGCCCATTATGAGTTCCTTGAGATGAAGTGGAATTGGAACCATCAAGAGAGGTTACTTGTCTACTTCCATTGCAAACTGTTATCAAAAGTTAGTTTTCCAGGATTTTATGATAATATGGTTGAGCATTTCATTGTAGTTGTATATAAGATGATATTTGAGATAAAACCTCCATGTATGATAGATCAGGTGAAGGAAGCAATTTATGAGACTGTAGAGTGGTTTGCTTCACCATAGAGAACATGCATCAAATGTTTAAGGTGCTAGACTACCCCTCACCTTATGCCTAGGTATGTGACCAATAAGGTTGTCTTGTAGGAGGTAGCCTATCAATTGAACAATGGGTTATCTGCACAACTCCAAAGGAAGAAGAAGACTCATTGGCCCTCATTTCCTTTATATATTGGACTTTATGAGCTCAAGAGCCTCAAGGTGGCACCTGATGCTGAAGTTGAAGAGCTTAACCACCTTCACTTTGGAACAATGAGTTTTCATAGATATGATCCTAGGAAAATTTGTATATGAAATTGTAATAAGATACAATACAAATGGCTATATGGACCCATAACCATTCCACAAGATGAGAAAATTAAGAATTACTACAATGCACTAAGGAATAATCAACCAGGAGATGAGGTAGGGCCCTCTCAAGTTTCACAAGTGCTAGATGTACAGATGGAGGATTTTCAATGAGAAGAAACTACCTAAGTGAACATTTTAAGACCTAGAAACATGCTAAAGCATGATCCATTGAAAAAGAGTAGTATAAAGTTCAAAGTAATCTAATGTGCATAGGTGAAATTGAGGTAGAGAAACAAAGGAAACAAAAGGAGGAGGAGAGAAATTTAGAAATAGAAAAGTAGCTTGAAGATCACAAAATAGAGGAGGAAGAAGCAAGATGACTTGTTCGAATAGAAAGCGGAAGAGGAAAGGAAAATAATAGAGGAAGAGGAACAAAAAAGGTTGTTATAGGAAGAAGAAATGAAGAACAAATAGGAGGAAGAAGATACATAGCTCACAAAGGAAGAATATATGGCCTGTGAAATGGAAGAAGAGTTGGAGGAGGAGGATTCCATTGAACCAATCACAGAGGAACTAAACCCTCAGTCAGAACCTCATCCCACTGGTGGCCATCTTCCATTCAATGAAACAGGAATTGTTCCTCCACTTGATGACATGGTTATGGACATGTCCAATTTTACCGTTGATCAACTAAAGAAGAGGATTGTACAAGAAAGAAGAAGGTAATTTCCAAATGAGCTTGTTCATCCAATATCCATATCCACATAGAATGCAATAGCATTTAATACTAGGAGAAATCGTAGGGCAGTCACTGTGGCGATTGTAGCTTTTGCGATAGCAGCACAAGATAATATAGAGTATCTTATGAGTGAGAATAAATGATTATGGAAGGAGCTAACTTCCACAAGATAACAGGTTGATAATCTTGCCTTAGAGAATCAATGATTGTATTCTACTAGTATCAACATAATGGAGCTACAATCAACCATAATTGAAGAATTGAAGCCAATGGAAGAAACCATGAAGCAACTATATAATGAGATGATTCTCTTCTATTATGTGGTGGCACACCTTGTCCAACTTTAGAAGAAATACCAAGATATTAAGAAGCTTCTAAAGGTTACAAGTAGAGCTATATAATTGATGCGGGATTGGGGCATGAAGTATCCTAATGTTCCTGAGCATTTAGTCAAGAAATACAAGATAATTGCCTAGGTGGATAGAGCAAAGTTAAAACTCCATACTCATAATTACACCCACCTTAGTGAACAAGAAATCAACACCATAGTTTCTTATGTTTGACTGCATGGTGGCATAGAGTCCCTGACACATAAACATAAACTACCTTCGGTGGGTTTGCTTGGACAAATGAGAGGCAAGGATGTCGTCATGCAGGAGATAAATGATTTTATTGAACAAATCAAGAAAGAAATAGATTAAGAAGGATTGGATATCACCAAGAATGCTATTTTACATTATGCAATTGAGCCAGCTAAATTTCACATGAAATCATCCTGGCCATGGAATAACATAAAATCAAGCTCCAAATCCATATTATTAGATGATTTGGAGGTGAAGATGCAATATGTTACAAAGCTTCCAATCAAAGTTAAAGTTATCTCATCAAAGTTCAGAGCATGGCACTCCTACATCACGAATGAGCTCCATGTTTAAGCTACCAATTTGTCCTTCCCCATGAGGAATTTATTATTTTTATAGTTTTGTCTTGTATAGCCACCATTTTGATGTAATTTGTCTTTTATGAATAATAAGTTTAATGTAAAAGAAGTCCAAGAGACATGTGGAATGTGAAGAGTCACATAGAAATCCATAGGTTATGGAATTCAAAGAGTCATGAGGATGCTCAAAGGTCATTAGCATTTGTTATAAATAAGCCTTCATAACTAAAGAAAAGGGATTGGAATTTTAGAGATTTGGCCTTGGTTTCTCTAGTTTTGCATAAGGGAGAAGATCATTCTTTTCAAGAAGCAAGTTGTAGCTTTATGTTCCACTATTGGAGATAATGTTTCATTAATGTAACAATGTACTTGGATCTTTCATTAATTATCAAAATATCTTGAAGCCAACTCTCTTTCATGCATGGATTGTAAATATCGTGAGACCATTCTTTACATGTTTGCGGTATATATTGTGTTACACATACTAGAGAGAATCAAATATTTCATTGCTTTAGCTATGAATCTTGTTGAATTCATGTTGTTATGTGTTTATGTGATCATTTTTATCTTGTGAACTGATTTGTAGGTTAATCAATGAATCTTCTCATTGATCTCACGTGTATCTCTTAGGATAGTACTAATACTTTTCTATTAGAGGCCCGTTTCTTATCTCTCTTGCATGGAAGCCCCTTTTACACCTTACACTTTGTGCCACACAAATATTACATACTTCCTACCCCAAATTTATGTGCATGATCTCTTGCGTATTTTTTGTAGCCAAATAATTCCTTTAAAATCACTTGCAACTGTGGCCAGACCTTATATTCAGATGGGGTTCCTACACCAAATGGTGTGAGCTATAATTGGGAATTCACATCGGGGAGATCCCTTGTATGTTTGTGGCTTCCAACACCATCAAGATGTATGTTCCCGTCTCACTTGAGTGTTTGTAGTCCCTTGGTTAGTCTCAATCCATTGCAGTCCCTAGGCCCTTCACCCACTTTCTTCTCTACTTCTCCTTACCAAGTATCTTATTCCATATCAAACTAACACAATTTTTTATAGAAATGCAAACGTAGAAGAGAGGAAAATGTTACTTGATTTCTTCATTCATTGCCTGGTATCTTCTACTAAAGTATTTTTTCATAATTTAATTTACTAAAATTATGTTTATATAATGTAATACATAAAGGGTAAAAATAAATGTTAAATGGCCATTAATTAATTAATTACACCAATACTCCTTAAGAAATGAAATAAAATTATGTTAAGTCCATGAATGGTCAAAATGGGCCAAAGGGGGCTAGGAAGTACAAACCTTTGGCAAGAGTTAGAATTAATGCATGTAGCATATCCTAGGTAGTTTAAAAAAAAAGAAAGAATGAGTAGGAATTAAAAAAGAAGAGGGAGGAAATTGAAAATAATAACCCTTATTGTTGTGAAAATCGACAAACTAAATTTAGTTCTTACAGAGAAATTGGAGTTTGAACTTGACAAAGCCCAATACAGGTAGTTTATTATGATCTTAAGGTTTCTTTAGTCATGGATAATATTTGACTTTTATAAATTGCATTTCATAGAAAATATATGGTCATTAAAAATGTATTGGTTTGTGATTTTATAAATTGCGTTTCATAGAAAATCTATGGTCATTAAAAATGTATTGGTTTGTGAATTTTAATTTTATAAATTTATCATTCTTTTGCATTCAAAAATATGGAACATAATGAAACGAATGATACAATTTATGTTTATATGATTTTCTTTGTTTATGTGTCTTGCAGTAACCTCTCAAAATTCAATTCAACAAAGAGTGGTGGCTATAGATTTGTTAATAAGATAAGTCTTAGGGGGAAACATATTCTGCATGTGTCATTTTATAGTTTCATTAGTTTTGAGCCTAGATTGCTAACTTTTAGCATACAATATATATTTGTATAGATTGCATCATAGACATAAAGTATCAGGGATACATTTTAAATCGCATTGTGTACATTGTTAAGAACTCAAACCTACTAGCTTCATGTTTTTTCTAATAAGTAAAAAACAATGTTGCATGAGGACCTATTCCCACCTTTAAACGCAATGTCCCAAATGATCTGACATTTCAAGGAATTTGGTACTCTTTGGAAATTTCTTGAAATGAGCTGGAACTATACTCGGGGCTCTAGAACTTTCCAGCAATACCCACCCTATTACCTACCAAATTCAAGGAGTTTTCCTTATTTTTTGTGGAACTTCTACCCATACCTATGCTAGTTTCTTCACCATTATGTTAAAATATTTAGAAAAAATAATGATCACTTCTCAAGTTGAATAATGGTTTTTAAATTTTGGTTTGAATGATTTTAGTTCTAATGGTGTTCTTATTCCCAGAAGAACTTGCTACAACATATATGTGCAGTGTGACTAAAGGCTTGGAAACACTACAAAGTATAATGAATTCTCTATTAAAAGAGAAAGCCTAGGTGGATAGAATGAACAAATTTGTGACCCATCCATAAAGGGATGATGTGATGCTCATTGTTGATGGATCAACTATTTGAAAACTTCATATTTATTAATCAACTTCATAAATTTGAGGTATAGTGTCTCCATATGTATGATACTTCATAAACTTCACTACTACATATAGGACTAAATTCTAGTTCTGCCCTTTAGTTAATAAATCATTCTCACTATCTTGAAATTGCCGAGAACTTTCGAACATGCTAGATTTCAAGAGACATAGAATTTGATGGACAACTTGGAGTTATCATGTCCCAAGTATAATTTAAAAGTTCTATAAATTTTAGTTTTAAATAATGTTCTCTTTATTGCTCTCTTTTATCGGAAGGGGGTCCATTTCGATGACAAATAGATGATCTGACAGGTAAGTAGGAGTGTGTTGGACATTATACAAGTGACATGCATCTCTTCTTATGGAAATTATGGTCTCCAACAATATTTCATCAAGTAAATTCTCCATTCAACTTGGAGAAAGTCAAGAATGAAATCAAGCGACAGGTTGTACAAAGGAGGTCGGAACCTTATGGCATGCCCTATGACATTGTTAGGTCAATAGAAGGTATATTAAATTTTCATTTGGACATTTCAATCTTTGAAATTGACAGATTTTTGTTGTTCTGAATCAGAAGTAAGAATGTAGTTTCTTTTGATATGTGGTTGCAAGATGTGTAAAGAAATAGTGACATTAATTTTCTATTCTATTAGATGATTTTTATATTTTTTCTTGGTATCCTATTCTCTGATATATTTGTCTTTTTACATATGATCATAGACAAAATTTGATACCCATGTATAATCTAAAATGATATCAATGTATGTTCATTATGGATAGGGTAGAACAAGGGACATCAAAATTCTTTTGCAACATATTGTTTTAACCACTTATGGGGTCTTGTCCTCAAAATACCAATCTGAGGTAATTTATAAGTTTCCCAACACATGGTAAAAATGGTATAGATAAGCATTGCCTTTATAAAATTGTTTTTAATCAACATATCATCATGGAATTATTATAATATATATATTATATATATATATATATATATATATATAATATATATATATATTATATATATATATATATATAATATATATATATATATAATATATATAAATTATATATATATATATTATATATATATATATAAATATAATATAAATATATATATATATATATATATATATATATATAGATATATAGATATATATATATCTTCCTTGCAGAGCTCCCAAGACAAAGGTGTGCTTAATTCAATACAATGCTTTAGGGTGGTTTTTGATGAAGAACATACCATAAAATCACCCAAAAGCTAGTTACCTCATGCTACATATGTCATTATTAATTGTTGTTGGTGTCTCACTAGAACCCTGATTTAGGTATATGTTAGCTTATATAATATATTCTAGGTCTACTTGATAAAATGCATATTTTTCTATCCTTCTAATATAATGCGTTAGCCTTATATGCCAACCCTTACTCAGGGGAACTATCCTTGGTCATTTTTTTTCTAAACAAGAATGTGTGTTATTTCTATATGAACTTTTAACGGGGTTTCTCAATGTCATGCTTAAATTTAAGTTGGTTTTTATCCACAAATGAGAATTGTCATATTGCAGTTCTAACAAAGTGTTTAGAAAATACCCCTTGATTCACATGTCATCCAGGTAAGAGGAAAATAAATCCTAAACAACATCCTCTAATAGTTTGTTGTTCCTTGAAAATAAGTCTAAAATACATAGTTAATCTTGTTTGCCTAACATCGATGGCTTATATAACATGAGTTGATCCATTGTGAATTTTGTATAAATTCCTAACTATGGTGGTGAATCTAGCCTAAAGGCATTTTTTCCACTCTATTACAAAAAATATCTGTATTATATTTAGATTCATCTTCAAATGATTAACAAACTAGAAAAATCCATATTGGTCACATTGCAAGTGACTTTGCCCACAAATATAGGACCAAAAGTAAAAAATATATTGCATGTGTGAGTGAGCTAGGAAAAGGAACCATGACCCCTCCATCCAAATGCATAAGGATTAGAATGAGGGTCATCCTTAGAGCTAATTCATACACCTGTAGACATCAACATTTGGGTCACTCTTAGGAAAATGATCTCTATGGAATAATTTATACACCTTATTCCAAGAGTATGTTGTATTTTTTGTTTATAAAGTAGGATGTATCCATGAGCATGAGTACTGGGATGCTTGGAGAAGCATCATATTCTTTGGAAAATTCAATTATTGGGGGGTTTACCTACTCTTTTCCTGAAGTAGACAATATTTTATTTATGAACTATCCATAATAACAATAATACTCATTAATCCATTAGAAAAATCATTGTAGGGTGTTTTTTCAAGATATTTCCAAATTGAGCTTATTAACAGTGAATTTTCTAGCTCCACAACCAATCCCTACTATTATTGAGGTGAGTTATGTAATTGGGAATGGTACCCTCACTAGGATGTATTCTTGGGTAGCACCATGGCCACCCAAGTAGTAGGTGGGGACCATTGAATAACCAATGGTATCTATGTGCATAAAAGGGAATGGGATGGGGAGAGGTAAGGACTTTGTAGGCAGAAATGATCTAGAGCTCGATCTCTATGGTATACATTGCATGGTACCATGAAATCAGGACAATGAGGGTTGTAGAGCCCTCCTTGAATGCCATGGCATACGTATTGGCATAAAGAGGGAGGATGGTGGATTTGATGGAGAGGGTTATCATGATGGGTAATTGAGCCCCATCCCCACTATATTGGGTAGATTGATTTTAAAGAAGAATTAAAAGAGTTCAAAATAAAAAAAAATGGAGTGAAGGAGGAATAATTACTATGACATGGTGCACAATGGACGATGTGGAATGACCATACAACTTGTGTTGAGATGCCTAGATCAATTATCTAGATTCTCACTTCGTGACACATTGATAGTTAGGATGAAAAGAGGAATGAGTCAAAAGAGGGGGGTAAATGATGCTTTATATCCTTTTTTAACCATCAAATGTGAAAAATCAGGCAATTAATTCCATGTGAAAAATGGGCCAACTAATCAAAAGTGCCAAGCCCTAATCCTTTTTCATGTTGATGCATTTTTCATATTTGGATCTATTAGAAAATACAATAATGATCCGAAACTCCCTCCCACATTCTAAGAAGATAGCTATAGTGAAAATGCTGCTAAATACAAGATGGATGAATGCCCTATAATGTGGGAAAAACTAGGTTGATCATCTGCTTACTGTTGGGTATGCAACAACACACACTAAGTGGAGAGCTATTATCAACCCTAATTGATTAGAGAGCTAATGATGGTTAACTATCATAAGGAATTTAAAGGGAAAAATTTCAAATGCATAAACATGTTACTAATAACTCTTAAAAAGAAATATGTGTGTAGTTGTTGGCTATCCATTTTAGGAAACCTATAGATGTTCTTGAAATTAGAGCCATAGTGGACATGCTATCTCTCCTTGCTTATGCTTAAGTAGGGAGAA
The DNA here is from genome assembly GCA_000404065.3 of Pinus taeda. Lineage (NCBI taxonomy): Eukaryota > Viridiplantae > Streptophyta > Pinopsida > Pinales > Pinaceae > Pinus > Pinus taeda. The sequence goes on from APFE031327209.1 coordinate 9,674, forward strand.
GTAAACCGTGTGAACAAAATTTGGATCTATGTTGTACTATAATTGATGTAAATTTGTATAGTGTAGAAATGAAAAATAAAATGCATTTCACCCCAAAAAAATGAAGGCTTATAGTTTCAACATAATCCATAGTACCCATTCCCTCAACACTTTATGTTACAATCAATTTCAATAGTATTATGCTAGGCTTGTTACCTATTAGATGGGGAAATGTTGATGAAATTAACAGTAAAGTAGAAATAATATGGAATCCACACCTTGGGTTTCACATGGTCACTTTTGGATAGTTTGATTTTTTCAATATATTTTAGGTTAGTGCACTAGGACTATATCAGTAAAATATTATTCTTCATGGACACCCAAATAGATCCTGAATGAAAATTATTGGAATAGTTCCATTATGAAGAATTAATTTTGTGTTAGTAGATGGTATTATTGATCCATAGCCCTATTGTTGTTGCGACAAACACCCTCAAAAATTTTTCTTACGCTGGAATTTTGGATCCTCCTTGTGATCTTCTGATTTGTCATTTTAGGTTGTTCATTGTCACTTGATGGTTGGTTTGTGCTTTCAAAGTGTTTAAGCCTTCTTCAGAGATTTTAACTGTCGAAACCACTTTCTTACACATCGTTAGATTTTGATGTATTCCTAATCAAGACTCTTCCGAGTAAGCTCAACAACCAATGTTTACCTTTGAAGACAGGCATTGTGCAACCCTTGAAGATAGTGCTTATGTAGTCTTTAGAGACAGTTCCTATGCAGTCCCTAGATATAATGACTACATAGTGCCTAATGAAAATGACTACACAATATTGGGTGGTAATGGCTATGTAGTTCATAAATACAACGTACTAAGAAATCCCTATAGACAGTTAGTGCACAATTTTAGTTAATAGTCTCCCTCACTCTTACTTGTAAGCATACTGTCATCCTAGTGAAGTTTCTCAACTATTACTTTTGCATGTTTTTTCTTTCATAAGTGTCACTTTCACTTTCAAGACTATCATTGTTTCTTGTTTTCCCTTTCACAAGTGTCATTTTTGTTTTCTTTAGCTCTCGTATGTGTCACTTTGACTTTCTTTAGATTTTACAAGTGTCATTTTCACTTTTTCTCACTATCACAAGTGTCACTTTTAATGATTTTCACTCATGCATGTGTTGCATCTTAGCGCACCACTAGAGGAAGCTATAGCACACTCTTCTATATTATATGATATTATATATTATAATAATATGCACTATAAACGTTCCCACAACTTAGCACACTTTATGGTTCTAGTCGACACTTGTGTTCCAAGTGTCGTAAATCTACAATTTAGGTGTCGCAATTGGAGGTAAGTGTTGTTTTTTCTTCCAAGTAAATGGATGCATGTTGATCCCAGGTGTTAAGTGGTTTATTATCATGTGGTTGATCATTTATGAGTGTGTGATCATGTTCAAGTCATCTACTGCTCTTATCTTTCTGCTTCATTGATCCCACACTTGGCCAATTCTTGAGTTTTCTTTCCTTTTCAACTTTCCTGACCCACCACCCATCCTCTTTCCCTCTTGAACTACTCACTACGTAGTCATAATACCCAACCAGCGATCCTTGCCTCTTGAAATTATGCACTGCACAACCACTTCCCCCAAGAACTAGGCTTTGCACAATCTACGTGACCAGTCCCTACCTCTTGCACCAGATCACTGTGCAATCTTTTCCTAGTTAGGCCTCCAATGTGCACTCCACATTCTCATTCACCAGTAAAGCCCTGTCTTAGTACTTAACTTGATCAAATATGAAATCAACTATCTAATTCCTTCTAAAATTGTGCATTACACAATCACAATGAGGAAGCTTGTCTCACTGCATCCTTGACCCCCTCAACTGCATAATCTTGCCTTCCTATCACTTAGACACTGCACATTACACATTCCTAGTGACTAGAACCCCATCACTGCTTTCTATTTTTATGCATTTCACAATCCTCAATCCTATACATTGTCTCAGCTTAATCAATGTGTTGCATAAGAAACAAGATAGACTAGAATATTTTGGGATTGATGTCATATTTTCATGAATGAATTCCATTTATAGGTGCTATTATCTTGACATGATAGGATGATGCTAAAGGAGGATACTATGGATATTTTGTAAGAAGACACTTATGAAGCTGGATACAAAAAGAGATCATCAAGCCAAGAGATGAAGGGACACTAAATCATGACAGAAGATTGAAGATCAAGTTCACATGGAAGACTCCATATCAGCCAACATCTTAGAGGATGAAGATGAAGTAATATCATGAAGATACAAAGCTGGCAATAAGGAGGAAAGCTTGACACTGACACATCATAATGAAGTTCCATGTCATTATTTCCAAGGCATGATTTCTCCTATGGGTCACTATAAGAGTATTATGTGTCATTTTATTTTACCACATCATTTGTGGATGTAATTATGTAATTTTCCAAAAAGAGAAAATATAAATGCATGGAAGCCCAAGTGTTATGAAACCAGCTCACAAAAAGATAGAAAAGATAGATCAACGCCTTAGAAATCATCCTCTTCAAGGGGGCAACCTCCTTTACATTACACAAATGAACAATTCTTGGATGATACAAATGACAAGACCTCCTTTCTATATATAGGATTCTAAGGGGTCATAATATAATCATAGCTGACATAAAAATAATAATGTAAGGGCATAATAATAACAATAGTGGACTTCTATGGGGAACAATAATAACAATAAGAGGACCACATGGGCACAAAATTATAATAAGGGGGTTGTACTAATAACAATAAGGGGTTACACTAGTAGTATAGGGACCTAACAT
>APFE031327216.1:0-32626 GCA_000404065.3 Pinus taeda
CTAATTTTAACGAAGGGATTTCACACTCGATTGGAAGGGTAGCCTCTAGTCCATAGACTAGTTGAAATGGAGTGAAACCAGTGGCATCCTTCACGGAGGTTTGGTAAGCCCACAAAGCAGGGAACAACATCAAATGCCAGTTAGACTTGTGCATGCCAACGGTACGCTGAAGCATTGTAACCAAAATCTTATTGATCGCTTCAACTTGGCCATTGGACTGAGGGTAGTACGGAGTAGAATTATCGTGCTTTAAGCCTAGCTGGGTTGTTATTTCCGTCATCATATGATTTTGGAAATTCTTTCTGTGATTAGTGACGATGGCTTGGGGGACGCCGAATCGCGAAATAACGTGGTTGAATAAAAATTGCGCCGCTGTGTGACTGTCTTCAGCCAGTGTAGGCATCGCCTCGGCCCATTTAGTAAAGTAATCGACGGCAACGATGATAAAGCCATGCCCCCCGGCTGAGCGAGGGTTACAGGTCACTTAATCAATGCCCCATTTTGCAAAAGGGCTGATGGTAACAACAGGGTGTAAAGGAGCAGGGGGGGCTCGCATCTTCCGCTGGAATATCTGGCACTCATGACAGGAACAGACCGCAAGAATGCAATCTTTAAAGATAGAGGGCCAAAAGTAACCAGCACGGAGGATTTTTTGGGCAGTTGCATATCTGGACATGTGACCACCACAAGAACCTGAGTGGCAGTCATTCAAGACTTGCTCAGCTTCCTCGTGAGTAAGACAACGGCGGAGAACAGAGTCAGTGCCGAGGTGATATAAGGTATCCCCAATGATACGATATGGTTGAGATTGATGACGAATCCTTCACCGAGCGTCTTTAGAAGTGCCCAGACGAAAGGAGGATGTTTGCAAATATACAAGGATGTCACCGTACTAGGGGTCGAGGGTGCTGATGAGAAACAAAGTCTCATCTGGAATTTGATCTTCGGTATGAGAGGGCGAAGAAGAAGATGGCAAAGAGCAAATTAACTCAGCAAAATGGAGTGATTTCTTTGACTTGGTGGTAGTGAATTCCAAGTCAAACTCTTGGAGGATGACAATCCACTTTGAGTACTTGCCCCCAAGCAACTAGCGTGACAAGATATACGTCATGGGGTTGCAATCGGAAATCACTGTAGTAGTGCGCAGCAGAATATAGTGACGGAAACGTTGGACAGTACAAACGACGGCTAACGCCAACTTCTCGACATGTGCATATCGAGTTTCTGCATCTAAAAGGTTCCTATTGAGATAATAGATAACATGCTCAGTGTCATCGTCGTCGATTTGAACAAGAACCATGCCGATAGTGGTATCGGCGGCATCTAAATACAGGGTGTAGTCACGATGATAGTTTGGAGGGCGAAGCAATGGAGCAGAAACAAGGAGACCCTTGAGTCACTCAAAAGATTCTTGAGCCATGGTATCCCAATGAAAAGGGACATTCTTTTTAAGTAATCGTGTAAAACCTTTAGCCACCTCGGCATAGTTTGGAATGAAACGACGTAAAAAATTCGCCTTACCTTGCAAGCTCTGCAATTGTTGTAAGGTAGCAGGGGGAGGGAGATTGACTATGGCTTCAAATTTGAGGGGATCCAGTTGGATGCCCTCGTGGGAGACGACAAATCCGAGAAGTCGACCCGATTCTACGCAGAAGACACACTTGTGAGGATTAAGCCTGATTCGGTAGTGTCGACAGCGAAGAAATATCTCGCAAAGGTGAGTAGGATGGTCCTGACGCTTGGCTGAATGAGCCGGAAGATCATCCAGGTATGGCTATACAATTTTTCATATGTCATGAAAAGCGTAAGACATTGCACGTTGGAAGGTAGCGCCGGCATTTTTGAGACCGAAAGGGAGTTTCTTATAGGCAAAAGTACCCCATGGACAGATGAAAACAGTCTTGTGTTGATCAGTGGGAGCAATATTGATCTGGTTGTAACCAGAAAAACCGTCCATAAAAGAATACATCTCACTTCCCGCACATTCGTCAATAATCTGATCAATGAATGGTGTGGGGAAATTATCTTTAGGATAGGCCCGATTAATATCACGATAATCGACACAAACGCGGATAGTTCCCTGTTTCTTAGCGACAGGTACAATATTAGAAACCCAATCTGTGAGTGGGATAGGATAAATAAAACCGACTTTAAGAAGCTTCTCTACTTCGGCCTTGATCGCTGCAGCCTTTCGGGGGTGTACTGGACGTAAATGTTGACGAACAGGCTTAGCACCTGGGTACGTGATGATTTCATGCACCACTATGTTGGGATCAATGCTGGGCATTTCTTCATAGGACCAAGCAAAAACATCACGAAATTCGCGCAAAAGGTTCGAATAAAGTTGGATCTCCTCTGGAGTACAATTGACTCCAATGTGAATGTGTTCGACGATCCCTGGTTTAATAGAGATGTCGATGGGCTGGGTTTGCGTAATATTTTCCATATTACCTTCAGAAGAGGTTTGATAAACATGAACAGGAGACTGAAGGAATCGAAATGGGAAATAAGGAGCAAACCGTTGAATATAAGTTGGCATATCCTGAGGGACAGAGAGTAACGAGGAACGATGGTGGGTATCGTGCCAAGGAGGTTCCTCGAGAGACATAGTCTCAATAATAGCTTCGTCGGAAGAAAATGTTTCTTTTAAAGGATCCAAAGAAGTTTGATCTGAAAGCCCTAAGGATGGAGCGAACATGTGGAAAATCTTGCTCGAAAAAGCAAGTTCAGAAGAAGGAGCCGATGCAGCTACGATTTCGACATAGTTGAGTTTGGCAGGACTCAACGGCATCTGGTCGCCCCAAGAATCTACTTGGTCGATGGGAGGAATGATCCATGGATCAAGACAAGTAGAAATCATATTGACGAAAGCAACATTCGGAGGCAGGGCTGGAAAAACACCCATAAGGGTGGGATCTTTGAAAAGCCCATGACCTAGACTCTCAATTGATTTGGAGGTATGCTCCACAAAAGGGATAGTTCCTTCCGAAGAGGAAGCGAAAAATGACAGCTGGTCGACCGTAATAATCTTCCCTTTGTGAGGGAAACGAATGATACGAAAGAAAGATGAAGTGACAGCTTGCATTGCATAGATCCAGCTGCGTCCGAGAAGGAGGTTGTAGGTTAGAGTAGCATCAATGACTTCAACTTCCATCTCGACCATTTTCCCTTCCAAAGAAATAGGTAAACGTGGGAGTATACCATAAGGACGAGATGCTCTTCCATCAAAAGCTTCCAAGGTGGTGGGAGACTGACTCAATGTTGGAGATCCAATAGCTTTCCAACAGGCAACAGACATGATGCAAGTTGAAGCACCTTCATCAATGACTGTACGATGGATAGTTTTCTTATCGATAATGACCTGTATAAGGAATGCAATTTGGGGAGGCAGTCTTTGTGTATGGCGGTATAAGTCAAACGTAATTAAATCCGAGTCAGCCGGGTCTATGCCGTCGATAGCGGATAGAAAGGACTTCCTCTCATAGGGGCAGCTCTGGAGAACTTCTAAAGCGAACATAGCCGATGGAGTCTAGGCTAAATCCTCAACGATATTGTAGTGCTGAGCAACACGGGCATTTGGGTTGTAAGAAGATTTTCGCAGTACTCCTTTTGGAGGGGGTCGAAGAGGTGTTTCAGTACTAGGTCTCTCGATATGGAGAGGGTTTGAACTGAACGGAGGGGCACTGGGGGGAACCTCAGGCTCCTTCCCAGCAGATGGATAATCCTTTGTTCGAGTACTGATATTAACAGGTATTGTTCCCACCATGAACACTTGGGAACCGAAGGAAGAGGGAGGTTGAGAGGGGTCAGCGACCATTTGAGTTTGCTGTGAGGGAAAGGGTTCTTTAAGCACCGCAGGGACCCCAGGAGCGCCTTTCAACAAACGACTAACTTCAGACCACCGAGGGCAATCTTTGGTATAATGATCCTCATCATAGATAAGACAATTGGGTTTGCGTTTGGCACTCTCCTCAGATGGAGGTTTAGGCGGTTCCTGTTTAGGTTGTTCCGACTTATTTTTCGCTTTCCCTTTCTTTTTTGCTTTCGAGGCTTTGTCTGTCATGGTGGACTGAACGGCATTAACCTCGGAAGTAGGTTTAAAAGTAGGTATAACCTGAGAAGTGGTTTCAATTGGATAATTTGACTTCTGCTTCCCAAGATGCGCGTAATTTTTCTTAGAGGATCAACTAACAGATCCAATAATGCCGTCAATAGTAGGTGTTGGTGGGGCTTTGGATGTTCCTGGTCTAGGGGTATCAGGCAAATAATCATACAATGTACCTGACTGAGAATAAACCAAGTCGAGGTATTGATCACGTGCAATAGCTTGCTCTTTAGTAACACACGCTCCCATCGCGATGTCCCGAGCTATTGGAGGAACGAATGAAGTCGTGAACCAATCCATAAGCAGCTGGTCGGGAATCCAAAATTTAATCATACGTCTATGCCGTCTCCATTCATGGATGTGATCAGAGATGTGCGTAGCGGTTGTTTGTCATAAGGATGTGAGGAGGTGCGTGCCTGTTTCATAACGAATGGGCAACTGAAAATGAGTGAGGAATGCCATAGCCAACGAGTTGAAATCCTGAAAGGATCCGCGATTGAGCTCAATATACCACTTAGCAGCAGAGCCAGTGAGAGTCCTTTGAAAAAGGCGAAGCTGAATTGAATCATCAAGCCATGAATTAGATGAACACCATAGATGATAGGTCATGACATGAGCTTGTGGATCTTCATTAGCTTTACCATCGAATTTTGGACAGTCACCAGGAATTTTGGTGGGAACCGAAGGCCAATAAGGATTATGAAGAATAGGATCATTAGTCAATTTGGATACATCCGGTAATTCTAAAGTCGCTAAGAACGGTAACTAAGGATTGAAAGACGTCTGGGGCTGCTGGTAGGATGAAGCACCCGAGTTCCAACCAGGTGGTGGTTGCCCCCATGGGCTTTGCCCTGACGGATTTGGCACCATGGTGTGCTGACCGTAGGGATTTGTGTTTTGCCCCCCAGTGTATGGATTACCAAACAATGCTGCAGAAGTAGCATATGGTTGTTGATAATTTTGGTAAGGGGCAAACAAAGGTTGCCCTTGAGGTTGTTGATAACCGTAGTGTGGTGGGACTCCAGATTGAGTTTGAGACCCAGGCTGAGTTTGATAAAATGTTTGAGATTGAACTCCAGCCTGCATTTGAGAACCAGATGGATTTTGGGATCCTACTTGGGTCCAAGTGCCAGGTTGAGCAACGCAAGTAGACGGATAACCTTGGGCTATCTGAGCAGAAGGATAACCTTGCTGGTACTGAGGTTGGCCTACCTGCTGATACTGAGGTTGACCTACCTGCTGATACTGAGGTTGGCCTACCTGCTGATACTGAGGTTGACCTCCCTGCTGATACTGAGGTTGCTGTTGTGCAACAGAAGGTTGTCCTATCATACCAGATGGGAGAGTGGAATGGGCAAGTGATTGGCCCAACTATGTTTGAGGCTGACCAGTTTGTCCAGAAGATTGAGTATACTGGACAGTCGCCTGACTAATTGGTTGGGCAGCTTGGCCAGAAACTTGGGTATACTGGATGTTAGGTTGATTTGGGTTAACAAATGATTGACCGGTTTGTCCAGTATGAGAACCTTGCTGGATACCAGGTTGAGCTTGCTGAGTGGAAGGTTGGCCTGGATTACCAGTAGGTTGTGTATGAGAGGCGAAAAAGGGACCACTAGAGGCAAAAGGGTTTCCTTGGAAGGATTTCCCTTGTAGGTTTTGCTAATGTGGTTGTTCGGGTTGTGCATACGACGCTTGACCATCGTGATAAGAGGTTGAACCCTAGTTTATGGACAACAGAACTGAAATCTCTCCCACTGACAGCTGACCTGTCCTAGTCCCAGGAGGTGGTAGATACTAATCATACTAATCATACTAGTCCAAGTGAGACATTCGATGTAGGATCAAAACCTAGGAAGAAAGAGGTCGAAGGTCGACTAAAAGGAGGGGTCGAAGAAGCCACAGATACTGTTGGAGGGGTTATCACTGAGGTAACAGCTGTACCGCGAGGTGGTGGAGTCGAAGGCTCCGTATTCGAGAAGACGGGTGGTGGCCAAATAGAAGTTGGAAAAGGAGATGATAGAAAATCACGCAATGCTCTATAACCAAGAGGTAGTCCCCCGGTAGTAGCAGTTCTACTAACATGTGTAGATTCCATTGTGCTGGGAATCTCATCCCCTAGCACGCCGAATTTTTCAGTCGTAGTAAGGGATGGGTTTTCCATATCAGAAGGAAATGGTTTCCGAGGAGAAGTGTATTCCCAAAAAGGGATACCATTTTGAGAAGGCTCCCAAATAGGGTTCATATAAAACTGGTAATCCTCGTCGCCTGGAGCACGAGAGCTAAGCGGTTGTATACTTGGAACAATAGGAAGAATTTGACTCACAACCAGGATCTCGGAAGACGAGATTGGTAATTCTGCCAGGATGAAACTTCACAAAATCCTAGGGAATCTAATGAAACCAGACCCTACTCAGACTAACTCAAACAAAATTTAACCGGGTTATATATGATCGTGGCCAAATAAGTTTTAAGACACTGAAATTGACCTTTTCATTTTTTAAGAGTCGAGAAAAGGATGAAAATATGACTCTAGTCTCCTTCGAATATTTAATGAGCATGAAGTGACAAGACGCTCACTTACACCTTTTCTTTTAGGGAGTCCGAAAAGGATCAAAAGTGACTAATCTGGAGAACTAGGTAAGAGGTTTGCCAAACAATCCGTAAAAATGCTTATACACCTTGGCAATCAGATGAAAACCAAGGACTTCCCGTACTGCAGTTCAATCTTCCCGAATGCTATGTTCAGTGCATTACGGCTTGTAAGGCGGCAGACTCGGCTTCCTATGGATAAAAGGTTGCAAGCCTATAGGGGTCTCCCAATATATACGCGACGGTACATGGGAGCACAATCCGTACTGGCACCTATCATTTCACCATCGAGGAATCACCCAACCACTCAATGGTAAGCTACCAGGTTTAAAGACACCGGAACACATCTCTAACCTAGACCTATAGAATATGTGCGTTATGTTCCAATGCGTTGTTAGGTTCATTCAGTTCATTTTACAGTTTATCTTCAATTATGTTTCAGTTTTTTGGTCCTACCGTATGTGATCTCTCGAAACTTCCTAAATGCAAACTATATGCCAAAATTATATCATTTCATTCAATGAACTCTATCTACAGGAGAGTTGAGATCTTTACACAAACAAAATGATCAACAAAGATCCTAATGCAGCTAATAACAAGAAATGAATTTTTTTTTCTTTTTCTTTTTAAAAGCAACAAATAACAAGAAATGCTAATTAATAAATTGCAAAAGATCTTTTGTTTTTTCTTTCTTTTAGGATAGCATGATGCACTCAACAAATCTCAAGAGATATTCACAAATATAAGAAAACACAATTCACTCAAAGGAATATAGAACCAATTCTGAAACGTCAAAATGACCTATCAAAGCAAGGAAAACACAAAGACTTTCAATGAACCATGTGATCTAAGTTCAGATGAAGTCAAGCAAAAATAAACAAGCTAAAAGTGAATTACTTGCAGCATAGAATGCCAAACTTTCACAACCACCAGATGAGTGCAGAAAACAACCAAAAAGTTGACTGGATCATCAAACCATAATTTCCCACAGAAGGCTCGACATGCAAAGCCACTAGGGCTAAGATATAAAATCGATAGAAATAAGCAAACAACTGAAGGACAAAAAAATAATAACCAGTCACATAAAGGTCCAACACACTTCCAGAAGTTGTAAAAGATATAGCAAGATACAAATCCAAGCTCAGAAGACTGGCAAACAAGCTAACTGAAAAAGTTAACAAGTCTAGCACGACTGTTAGTCTGCAACTCACGCTATAAAGGGATTGGCGCAAGTTGTCAGTTAGCAACAAGCGCCAACTGGCGCGACTGTCAGAGGAAAAACCGCACTAATAAAGTTTGCCAAGTAAAAAAACAAAACAGGTAGTCCAAAGCTTGGTTTACAGTATCTAGGAAGGCCAGGAAGCAAGAAACAACAAGAAATTTAACCTAGAAAGCTATCCAAGCAAGCAAACAAGAGAAAAAATAACATGCAAGACAAACTTGAAATTGTTCAATCCATAAACCAAACTGGAGATTGATTGAAGTGGCTTTGATCTACTTCACTACTGCAAAGCAATAGTGTTTCGAAGGCTATCTGGCGGTACTTCAGGCTCCGTCCAAAGTTTACAAATCAAACAGCACGGTAAACTCCCCAGTGGAGTCACCAAATTGTTGAACAGGTAAATCCCCTCTGCGGACAGAGGCGATCCCACTAGCCCAACATGGGTCTAGCAACAATCAATCAACGCTAACACACAGGTTCCTAATTGCAATCAAAGATCGATGATGATGGCCTACCTGGATTCCAACGCTAGTACTTGTAGAAGAATCGTTGCTCCCGTTCCTTTGCTCCGGCTGGTCACAATCCCCACGATCCTCGTGAACGGACACCTGCACATGCAAAGAACGACACAAATACAAGCATAAAATTCAATAGATGCAACTATATATCAGTCAGAAAAGATATAACTCAATCATCATTATAAAGACACATGAGTGGAACCATAATGATAGTCGTCTATTAATGAGTAAAAGAAGAGAAAGATACAACCAAGGTTCTGACGTTGAACCTATTCTCTGACTGGGCAAGCAGCTACATATGCCTTGCAAAAGACCTTCTCTCTCTCAGGATTCCGGCAGCATAACCTCCCTATGCTTCAAAACTCTTACTATCACTCTAGCATTACTCCAGCACTCACAAAAACTCCCTTGTTTAATGCATGAGGACAGGCTTTTATAGATGGAGAAGGGAGGAAAATACAATGTACCAGGACGCCCATTGTGGATTGGCATTATCCCTAAAAAGCCACTGAGGATAGTTGTCATGGATAAATGATGACTCTCGACCTCTATCATGTGGATTTTTCCCTCAAAGAACTTCATGATAAGAGAGGAAAAAACATATGGGTGCGCGTTGGCCAAAAATCATAACCAAATTTAGGTGGCGCGAGTGTTTCTCTAGGACAAAGTGCCAATGGGCGTGCCCCCTTTTGAGGATCTGAGTCATTGGCGCAAGTAAGACTGTGTACCTGCACCAATGGAAAAAGGGCACTTTTTAGGGATAATTTGCAAAAGGTGTCTTGAGGGAACATGAAGTACATACTCAGGGGAACATAATGCAAGTTTTTTTAGGTTATGTCACTGGTCACAGGTCCCGAAATGTGTCCTCCAATGTACGAAAACAAGGGTAACAGGGACGGTGACCAACGGTGACAAATTACTGTGTAACAGTTCACATATGCCTCCCGGGACAAGCATGGCCAACATTACCGCTCATGCACTACCGAGTGGGGATGGAGAGAAGATGAAAATCGGCCACCCTAAAAACGACCCAAGGCCATCGTTCAGGCGAACACAAAAACGCAACTCGATTTCCAACCCACCTTTCACATGGAAAGAAAACCTGTCGCTAGTATCATCTAGAGGGGAACAAGGGGACCAATACAAGTCAGGGAGCCACACCACAACAACCCAGATAGCTTGGAGAGCAGAAGGGGAGCTGTTCACATATGCCTCCCGGGACGAGCATGGCCAACATTACCGCTCATGCACTACCGAGTGGGGATGGAGAGAAGATGAGAATCGGCCACCCTACAAACGACCCAAGGCCATCATTCAGGCAAACCCGAAAACACAACTCGATTGCCAACCCATCTTTCACACGGAAAGAAAACCTGCTGCTGGTATCATCTGGGGGGCACAAGGGGACCAGGACGAGCCCAAAAGCCACACCACAACAACCCATACAGTTCCAAGAACTTCGAGAGCAGAAGGGGAATTGTTCACATATGCCTCCCGGGACGAGCATGGCCAACATTACCACTCATGTGCTACTGAGTGGGGATGGAGAGAAGATGAAAGCACAACTTGATTACAAACCCACCTTTCACACGGAAAGAAAACCTGTCGTTGGTATCATCTGGAGGGGCACGAGGGGACCGAGATGAGCCCGGGAGCCACACCACAACAACCCATACTGCTCCAAGAACTTCGAGAGCAGAAGGGGAATTGTTCACATATGCCTCCCGGGACGAGCATGGCCAACATTACCACTCATGTGCTACTGAGTGGGGATGGAGAGAAGATGAAAATCGGCCACCCTATAGACGACCCAAGGCCGTCGTTCAGGCGAACATGAAAACACAACTCGATTGCCAACCCACCTTTCACACGAAAAGAAAACCTGTCGCTGGTATCATTTGGAGGGGCACAAGGGGACCAAGACAAGCCAGGGAGCCACACCACAACAACCCATACAGGTTGGAGAGCAGAAGGGGAGTTTTTCACATATGCCTCCCAAGACGAGCATGGCCAACATTACCGCTCATGCGCTACCAAGTGGGATGGAGAGAAGATGAAAATCGGCCACCCTACAAACGAGCCAAGGCCATCGTTCAGGAAAACACGAAAACACAACTCGATTTCCAACCCACCTTTCACACGGAAAGAAAGAAAACCTATCGCTCATATCATCTGGAGGGGCACGAGGGGACCAAGACGAGCCAGGGAGCCACACCACAACAACCCATACAGCTCCAAGAACTTGGAGATCAGAAGGGGAGTTTTTCACATATGCCTCACGGAACGAGCATGGCCAACATTACTGCTCATGCACTACCGAGTGGGGATGGAGAGAAGATGAAAATCGAACACCCTACAAACGACACAAGGCCATCGTTCAAGCGAACCCGAAAACACAACTCGATTTCCAACCCACCTTTCACACGAAAAGAAAACCTGCCGCTGGTATCATCTGGAGGGGACCAAGATGAGCCCGGGAGCCACACCACAACAACCAATACAGATCCAAGAACTTCGAGAGCAGAAGGGGAATTGTTCACATATGCCTCCCGGGACGACCATGGCCAACATTACCGCTCATGTGCAACTGAGTGGGGATGGAGAGAAGATGAAAATCGACCACCCTACAAATGACCCAAGGCCATCATTTAGGAAAACCCGAAAACACAACTCGATTACCAACCCACCTTTCACACGGAAAGAAAACCTACCGCTGGTCTCATCTAAAGGGGCACGAGGAGACCAAGACAAGCCGGGGAGCCACACCACAACAGCCCATACAGCTCCAAGAACTTGGAGAGCAGAAGGGGAATTGTTCACATATGCCTCCCAGAATGACCATGGCCAGTGTTACTGTTACACAGTAATTTGTCACTGTCTCCTTTTCAATCTCCCTACTGTGTCATGAAATCAAATCCATCATGCTCATTCTCTCTGAAATGGCCAAAAAAGCCTCTTTGCCTAAGTTTATTGGATAATCGCGACTGTTATTGAAATAACCGTGCTGACTGGCGGATGATAGTGCAATTGGTGCACTGCCAGCGCGGAAGCACACGGGTTTCCTGCGCTGATTGAATTTCATAGCCAGCGCACCCTCCGCTTGTATTAAGTCGCGCTGACCAGACCTCTTCAGTCATTGAGATGCGATGTCAGCACGCCAGTCCAGTTATGCACCCGCGTTGATCTTGTTTAGGCGAGTTTGTTCTAATAGCTAGCCTTCCAGATGACTCCAGACCTAGTTGTTGGCTTTGTAAAGGTCGCCCTCCCTTCTATGGCATGTCTATTCATCTTATGAGCCACCTTTGTTGGAGATAAGCTCATCATTTCACTATTCATGGAGACTCCTTCTCCTATATAAGCCTCCACCATTGCCATGAGCAGCTAGTTTTTGACATATAGACTTTGACATAGAGGAATTCATAGTGCTTTAGCAATGCTCTTAATAGGCATTTGGTGTGTTGAGTGTGGATTGCTAGAGAGCTTAAGGAAGGTTGTGAAGTTTGTTGCCTTGTGTGAGAGAGAGAGTTGTTTGTCTTGTGAGATCTACCTCCAAGGGTGAATGGCTTATGAGACTTGCTGGCTGGACCCTCTTGAGAAGGACTCAGCGTCCAGAACATTGGTTGTACCTTTCTCTGTTTTTGAATTAATAAAGATAGATGACTACTGTTATGGTTCCATCTCCATTTGTCTTATAATGGTTAAATGTGAATTACAACATCCTTTCCTGACTGATGTATAGTTTCTTTTTACTAAGATTTTACGCTTGTGTTTGTCTTCTCTGCTTGTGCAGGTGTCTGCCCATGAGGATAGTGAGGATCGTGACCTGGCCGATGAAGAGCAGAGTGGCATCTCTTCAATCAACATAGCGCTAATCCAAGTAGGTTGTTCATTACACACTTTGTAATTGCAACTAGGAACTTGCAGAGTAGCATTGATTGATTGTTGCGACCCGTTCTGGGCAGTAGGATCGCCTCTAATCCGTAAGGGGATTAACCTCTCCAACAATTTGGCGACTCCGCTGGGGACCATTGCTTGTGTCTTTTGTTGTTCATCCTTGTTTTGAGTTTGATTGTCACTCTCTTGTCAAAAATTCGGGATTAGTTCTCTGTTTTTCAATTTCCTGGTTCATTTTGGGAAATGCTTTAATTGTTTTAAAAAATTTTACCTTGGTCTAGGAGCTTTTGGTTTGATTTTACCTGTTTTTTAGCCTCAGCGCGGTTTAAATCAGAACAGTCACGCTGACATCGCACATCTGTTTCTTTGCTTTCCCTGTCATCGCGCTTGTACGTTTAACAGTCGCACTGACCTTTTTTTCGAGCCAGCGCCCTTAATCCGTGTCCTTCCGCACTAACAGCGCAAAGTTGCTACGCGCGTTGTCTTGTCATCGCTTTGTTGCTGAGGGTCACCTGCGCTGATCCTCTAGAATTCATTTTTGTCCAAATTTTCCTCCTGAACCTGTTGGTTTGACTGTCCCCTGCTCTTTCCACTTGGTTTATGACTTGTTTTATTTTGTCTGAGCTATGACACGCTTGCTTGCAAAGTCTTGTTCCGCAAGGGTTCTTTTATTACTTGTTTTTAGTTTTGTAAAGCCTTCCTTTTCACTTTCGTTGCTTGGTTTGCATTTTGCCTTAACTTTTATAGTTGCTAGAGTGTGTTGGATCGTTGTTTGACTGGTTTTGAACTCCCATCCTCTGGGTGTTTGCTTTTCTCTATTGATTTCACACTCAAGCCCTAGGGCATCTAGTGGCCGTGTGTGTGTCAAGCCTTCCGTGGGATCTTGTTTTCTTGTTTGACCAGCCGACTTTAGATTTGCTTTTCACATTCGCTCAGTGAGTGTTGAAAGTGTTTTGGTTGTGTTCCAAGCGATTTGCTTCCTCCTTGTTTGAATTCCTTTTTGTCTTGTTGAGCTTAGATCACATAGCTCATAAGCCTTTGTTTTCCTTTGATTTGGAAAACTGGTTTTTAGTGTCTTGGAAACTTTCTTGTGTTTGCAATGAGTGATTTCATTTCTTTGCTTGGTGTAGCTGTCTCTCAAAATCATTTTAAGCATTTTGTGCCATTGAAAAAGAATCAAACTAGTATCTTTTGCATTTAATTGTTAAAAGGAAAAGAACATTTCATTGATTTGTGTTTTCAAAAGAAAAGTTTCCTTTCCTTACCATTAGTTGCATTAGGTTGTTTGGTTGCTTGAATTCGTTTTTTTGATTGAAAAATTCCTAACCTTCTCATAGTTAGAATTCATCGAACGAAATGATGTTCTTTGGCATGTAGTTTGCATATAAGTATTTTTGAGAGATCATACGGTAGGACCTGAAATCAAAACTTAATTCAAGATCAACCGTAAAATAAACCAAATTTATCTAAAAACGCATTGGAACTTAACGCAAATATCTAGAGGTCTAGGCTAGAGACGTGCTCTGGCGTCGTTAAACCTAGTCACTCTTGTTTTCGCATTAAGGTTGGGTGATTCCTCCTAGTGTGATTAAATTGTGGTCTAGCACGGATTTGGGCTCCCACGTACCGTCGCGTATATATGGGGAGACTCCACTAGGTTTGCATCCTTTATCCATAGGAAGCTGAGTCTACCACCTTGTGAACCGTAACACACCGAACATAGCATTCGAGAAGATTGACTGCAGTACGGAAAGTCCTTGGTTCTCATACGATTGCCAAGATGTATAAGCAGTTTTACGGATTACTTGGTAAACCTTTTTCTTAGAATCTCCAGAGCAGTCACTTTTGATCCTTTTCGGACACCCTAAAAGAAAAGGTGTAAGTGAGCGTCTTGTCACTTCGTGCTCATTAAACATTCGAAGGAGATAGAGTCATATTTTTGTCCTTTTCTCGACTCTCGAAACATGAAAAGGTCAAGTTCAGTTCCTGTGTCTTAAAATTTATTTGGCCACGATAATATTACCTGGTTAGATCTTGTGTGCGTTTAGTTTTGAGTAGGTTTTTATCGTTAGCTTGCCTAGGGTCATTGTTTGATCATCCTGGCGGACCCATCAACTCCGTCTTTTGTCCCAAGTGACGAAGGGTCTCCATCTTCTGTTGCCCCTGAAACTCTGGTCTGTGACGCTCTTCCCATTGTTCTGAGCATCCAACTGTTGAATTCTCGAGCTCCAGAGGACGATTTCTATGAGTTCTTTTACAACCCTATTTGGGAGCCCTCTGCTTCCTACCACTCCTCTCAGTGTCCCATCTCCGATGGCTTCTTCCGATATGGGCGACACTTCTCCTGTGTCAAGTGGCCCGTCCGTCATGTTGAGTATAGATACTCCCATTCCGGTGACATCCCCCATCATCTCTACGCCCTACACCATTACGTCTTGGGTGTCACGGTGCCGGCGCGCTATAGATCTTTGAGGGATGCTACGAACTCTGTAGCTTCCTCTTCTGTTTGGGATCAAAACATCGTCCCTACCACAGGACCGTTTGTTTCCCAAGTCCACCATACTACTGTTACAGCAGTCCCCTCCAACCCGACTGTTTGTGTCACGGCGTCAACTCCAGTTGTTAGTACCGTCACAGCGTCATCGGTTGTCACTTCTGCCGCGGGCCCATCTCGAGGTCCAACGCAAAGTGGTCAACCGTCACCCACTTCTAGAGTTGTGCACCCCGCAAGTGGTGCTCCTCCTTCTTCCGATCATATGACAGTAGAGGAGGCATATTTTCAATACTTGAGTAATGTCCAAAACCCAGATGAGCAAGGCCCGTATTATGATCCTGAGAATCATTACTTGTTTACCTCCTTGCCTGAAATACCTTATGATGAGATTTATGTTCCATTGAACATGGCTTGGGGTACCACCGGCTATGGTGGCGGCCAGTACCATCCGGGACAAGGACAGCAAGGACCACCCTACCAGGGTCAACAGCCCTACTCGCAGCCTTATCATGGGCAACAGTATGCTGGTCAAAATTACCCAGGTCAATAGGGAGGCCCACAAGGACAACCCAATCAGGGACAACCTTTGGTCTCTAGTGGTCTAGCTTTTACATATCTTGGGAAACCTTCTGGAATCCCGGGACAACCCAACGCCCAACAAGGTCAACCAAGTATCCAACAAGGCTACCCTTCGGGGCAACCTTATGGGAACTAGGGACAACATTATGGGCAGCAAGGTCAACCCGTAAACTAGGAAGGCAACCCTTATGGGCAAGGGGGCCAACCTTACGTGCAGCAAGGCCAGCCTACCGCTCAGCCCCTCACTCAGCAAGCTCGACCTTCTGGGCGAACAGGGTTGTCTCAGATCCGACCAGGACAACCTTCTGGCCAGACGGCTCAGCATGCAGGTGGGTACCAAACCCGACCTCCTCTTTCAGGTGTGTACCAATCCCAGCATCCATATTCAGGTTGGTATCAATCCCAGCCTCCGTATTCAGGCGGGTACTAATCCCAACCTCCTTACTCGGGCGGGTACCAATCCCAACCTTCGTACTCAAGTGGGTATCAATCCCAGCCTCCGTATTCGGGTGGGTATCAATCCCAGCCTCCTTATTCAAGTGGGTATCAATCCCAGCCTCCTTATTCAGGTGGGTATCACGCCCAGCCTCCTTATTCGGGTGGGTACTAATCCCAACCCCAACATTCAGGTGGGTATCAATCCCAATCTGGTCATCAAATTCCGCCTGGTTCCCAGGCTCAGTACGGATACCAGCAACCCCAAGGGCAAAATCAATATACCCCGTATCAGAATTACCAATAGCCGCAGGGTAATCCTTATCTGAATTATCAACAACCTGCTGGCTAATATGGTAACCAATGGGGTGTTGGGGGGCAGAATCAGCAACCCGGTTCTGGGAATAACCCTTATGGACAAAATCCTTCTGGACAAGGCCCTTATGGACCAGGTCCATCGGGACAAGGACAGTGGGGGCAACCAGGAACTGGATGGAATTCTGGTTCTACCTCATATCTGACACAAATGTCTTTTAATCCGTAGCTACCATTTTTAGCAACCTTGGAACTTCCTGATGTGTCGAAGTTAACAAATGATCCCATTTTACACGATCCACAATGGCCACCAGTTCCAACTAAAATACCTAGTGACTGTCCCAAATTTGATGGGAAGGCCGGAGAGGACCCTCAGGCTCATGTGATGACGTATCACTTATGGTGTTCATCAAATTCATTGCTAGATGACTCGATCCGGCTTCGCCTCTTTCAGAGGACCCTCACTGGTTCGACAGCTAAATGGTATATTGAATTGGCCCGTGCGTCATTTCATGATTTCAATTCGTTGGCTATGGCATTTTTGAATCACTTTCAGTTACCCATTCGGTACGAGATAGGGACTCACCTCCTCATGTCTCTTAAGCAGGATACTGCTACACATATCTCCAATCATATTCACAAATGGAGAAGGCGTCGTAGGTTAATCAAGTTCTGGATCCCTGATTTCCTCCTCACCGACTGGTTTACGACTTCCTTTGTCCCCAAGATTGCGCGGGACATTGCTATGGGAGCCTGCGTAACTGAAGAGCAAGCGATCGCCCGCGCTCAGTACCTAGACTTAGTTTACTCTCAGTCTGGTACTTTGTATGATTATTTTCCAGACACCCCTAGGCCCGGTACATCCAAGGCTCCGCCCAAGCCATCTGTCGATGGAGTCATTGGCTCTGTAAACCAGGCCTCTAAAAAATCATCGAACTCTGGGAAGCAAAAGTCAAGTGCATCCCACGAAAACACTTCCCAGGGTGTTGTAATTTCCGGTAACACTTCCGAGGTCAATGCCGTCCAGTCCACCATGGCAGGCAAGACCTCGAAAGGAAAGAAAAAGGAAAAGGGGAAAGGGAAAAATAAGTCCGATCAACCCAAGCAGGAATCCTCTAAACCTCCCACCGAGGAAGGAGCTAAACGCAAACCTAAGTATCCTTGCCTCATTTGTGAGGAAGATCACTACACTAAGGACTGCCCTAGGCGGTCCGAAGTTAGTCGTTTGTTGAAAGGTGCTCCTGGGGTCCCTGTAGTTCTGAAAGAACCCTTTCCCTCTCAGCAAACCCAGATGGTGGCTGATCCTTCTTCATCTTCTCCCTTCGGTTCCCAGGTCTTCATGGCTGGAACTATTCCTATTCATGTAACAACTTGAGCTAAGGAGTATCCGTCGTCCGCCAGGAAGGAGCCAGAGGTTCCCTCAAATGCTCCCCCGTCTAGCTCTGGTCCTCTCCATATCGAGAGACCGAGTACTGGACGACAATCCGACCCCCTCCCAGGCTCCGTCTGCTATGTCTGCCCTAGAGGTCCTTCAGAGCTGCCCCCCAGAGGAAGTCCCTGCTGTCGGCCATCGGTGGCATCGACCTAGCGGACTCGGATTTAATCACCTTCGACCTCGAGAGCCATGTTCCTCGACTACCTCATCAGATAGCTTTCCTCATTCAAGTCATCATCAATTCTAAAATGATCCATCGTACAGTCATTGATGAGGGTGCATCAACCTGCATTATGTCTTTTGCATGTTGGAAAGCCATCGGGTCTCCAACGTTGAGTCAGTCCCCAACGACCTTGGAAGCATTGGTCCAGGACGACGATGATGGCATTGAGCATGTCATTTATTATCTTAGTCGCAACTTACTAGATATGGAGACTCGATATGCATATGTCGAGAAGTTGGCTCTCGCCGCAGTCTGCGCCGTCCAACGCTTTCGTCACTACATTCTGTTGCGTACTACTACGGTATTTCAGATTGTAACCCCATGACCTACATTCTTTCATGACAATTGCTGGGGGCAAGTACTCAAAGTGGATCGTGATCCTCCAAGAGTTTGACATGGAATTTACTGCGGCCAAGTCTAAGAAATCACTCGTTTTTGCTGAACTATTGTGCTCCTTGCCGTCCGCCGCTACTTCCTCGCAGATAGAGGAGTCTATTCCAGATGAAACTCTTTTCCTTATCAGCACCCTCAATCCATGGTATGGGGACATAATTTTCTATTTGCAGACGTCCTCCTTCCGCCTCGAGACTTCGAAAGACGCTCGTCGACGGATTCGTCACTAAGCTCAGCCATATCGCATAGTTGGGGACACCCTGTACCGCCTTGGGGTTGATTCGGTTCTTCGTCGATGTCTAACCTTCGAAGAAGCTGAAAGAGTTCTAAATGACTGCCACTTCGGTGCTTGTGGCGGTCACATGTTTGGATATGCCACCGCACAAAAGATCCTCCGTGCTGGCTACTTCTGGCCATCCATTCTTGTCACGAATGCCAGATTTACCAGCGGAAGATGCATGCGCCCGTTGTCCCATTGCACCCCGTTGTGACCGTAGGCCACTTTGCTAAATGGGGCATCGATTATGTGACATGTAACCCTTGCTCAGCCGGGGGGCATGGTTACATCATTGTTGCTGTAGATTACTTTACAAAATGGGCCGAGGCGATGCCCACATTGTCGAAAGACGGTCATACGGCGGTGCAGTTTCTTTTCAACCATGTTATCTCTCGGTTTGGAGTTCCACAAGTCATTGTCACTAATCACGGAAAACATTTCCGTAATCATATGATGGCCGAGTTGACAACCCAACTAGGACTTAGGCATGATAGTTCCACTCCGTACTATCCTCA
This sequence comes from Pinus taeda, assembly GCA_000404065.3. Classification (NCBI taxonomy): domain Eukaryota; kingdom Viridiplantae; phylum Streptophyta; class Pinopsida; order Pinales; family Pinaceae; genus Pinus; species Pinus taeda. Next base: position 18,995 of record APFE031327216.1, read on the forward strand.
GGCAAACGGTCAGGTTGAAGCCGCGAAAAAAGTCTTGGTCACGATGCTTCAGAGAACTGTTGGCATGCACAAGTCTAGTTGGCATTTGATTTTGTTCTCTGCGTTGTGGGCCTACCGGACCTCCGTGAAGGATGCCACTGGTTTCACCCCTTTTCAACTAGTATATGGACGGGAGGCAACCCTTCCCATTGAGTGTGAGATTCCTTCACTCAAATTAGCCATCGAGTTACTTCCCAAGACTACTCCCATGGAAGAGCAGCTTCTTTACTTGGAAAGACTGGACGAGACATGTCGTCTAGCCTCCCTAGCTATCGAAGCTCAAAAGAAGCGAGTGAAAACTCACTTCGATAACTCTGTTAATCCCCGCTCTTTCATCGAGGGAGACTTGGTACTACTCTACGATCAGGCTAATGATAAGCTAGGAGCAGGAAAACTCGAGCCAATGTGGCATGGGCCCTACATTGTAAAAAGAGTTCTACAAAAAGGTGCCTATGAGCTGATCGATTATGAAGGCAATCCCCTTGATAGGCCCCGTAATGGGCTATATCTTAAGAAATATTACGCCTGAGTCCAGGCACTCTCTCATTTATTTTTTACATGCATATGCTTTTTTACAGTATGTTTAGTGTGTGTGCATGTTCATTTGATTTTTGGCTTAGTGTGTCGGCGTGATTGTCGCTTATTGTGTCTTTGGCTTCTGAACAGATGTCTGGATCACCTTACGTTGGTTTCGCTGATGGTGCTTCCCACAGTACTCGCAATCTGTCATCTACGGCATGGGTGATCTACGATCCTCATGGTGAGTTAGTAGATATTCAAGGTGTGTGTCTAGGTTGTACAACAAACAATGTAGCTGAATATAGTGCTGTAATTGAATTATTAGCCGAGGCAATTAACCTCGGAATCTGCTCATTGGTTGTAAACTTAGATTCGCAGCTTGTAGTCCACCAGCTCAACGAACGATATTCCGTCAGAGATCATCGTATTTTAAGGTTGTATTTATGTGTTAAGTTATTGGAAAGAGATTTTGATTACATTACTTATCATCACATTCCAAGAAGACTTAATGCAGTAACCGATGCATTGGCTAATTATGTATTGGACAGACATTTGCGTAATATGTAAATCAACAAAACATGAGAAGCATAAGATACAATAAAAAATACCATGTATATATATATATATATATATATATATCGTGTGGCGCACTAAGGTGCTCAAAAAATAAGTGTACATGTCTGAACAAAACCAACATCCTCAGTACATCTGAGACGTATGTCTCTCAAAAAACATCAGTGGAAAATAAAACCTAGGCATCTACTATGGTAGGATATGCTCTCTATAGCATGCCACCGCTCGTGCCACCCGCCTCAAAAGGTGGTGCATCCTGGGTTCTACACCCACTGTATGGATCTGTGCAACTATGGGGACCTCCTCGATCCCCTGGTAATCCGGGACTCTTGCCAGTAAGCCCTCAAGGTTGTGCACCACAGCCTCCGCCATGTCGCCTGCTGGAGGAGCTAAGGCCAAGATCGCGGCGCCCTGCCCATCTCTCCGTGCCTGCAGGGCCAGGCCAAGGGGTCTCACGAGTCCCACATCTGCACAGCACAGCGTTTATTAGGACATGTACATGAAAAAATTCAAAAACATTACAAAAGATAAAAAATAAAAAAGAGATCAAGTGTGTTACCTCCATCGTCCCACTGCTCTCCCGCAGGCAGTGATAGGTCGGGATCACCACGGAAGTCGATACCGGCGTATGGCCAGTCCTCAACAAAGATAACCTGGCGATCTAGCCACTCTCGAAAGAAAACGCCCCAGGACACTGAGCGACCGCCACCTCCACATGGCATGACTCGGGCCCATTTGGTGGCCCTCGTCTCTCGTGGACTGTTAGGCGGATCCACCACCATGGTCTGCAGCTGAAGGGCTGGCACCCGCTCAAACATGAGCGGGAGTAAGAGCGATCCGTAGCCAAACTGCTTCGACTCTCCACGTCAGAAGTTTCTCAATTGTCTCTTCATGCTGTTTGTCACAGCTGCTGCCCAGTTGAAAACTATGGGCTCCAAGCACTCGAGAGCTAGCAATAGGTGGGCCTTTGAGGCCTCATGGTTGGCCAGACTGCCTGCTGCCTGCGTCACTAAAAAGAGTATAGTGTGAAGGACTATGTCACCAGCACCCACTGATGGAATGCTTGCTTTCCTGCTCCATGTCTTCTACGCCTATGGGCACACTCGGGCCATGAGTTGGTCGAGCGTCTCGCCGCTAGGTCGCTGCCCCTCTAGGATGGGCATCACACCTCGGCGTGACAATCCAGTCAAAAAGTAGATATCCGTGGCATCGAACTCGATGTCATGACCTCGGATCGTAAATTTCCCATCCACTGGGTTCCAAGCTCTGATCAAGAACTCTAAGAGGTCTGGCTGTGCCCTCAAGCGCGAAGTAAGAAAGCATTTTAGCAAACCGCATGCCCGCATTGCATTTCGGCATCCGGCATCAGCAAAAGCGGCCATATCTTCATTGTCGTGGGCCCTCTCTTGCCACACAAAGGCCATTGTGTCCTGCATGATCACCCAAAAGCATTAGGGTAGCAGCATTTGAAAATTATCCATTCAAATTATTAAAAATCAATTTTCACGGTGCCAGTGCGACTGTTTCTAAAACAGCTGCGCTGATAATGGTGGCCCTTTGTATTTTCTCTGGGTCAGTGTGGAAGAACATGGGTTTTCTGTGCTGACCTGGAAAATGGTGTGCATTGATAAAATCGATCAGCGCGGACCCGATGGGCAAATCTGCGCTGACCGAGAGCGCACCTACGATCAAAAAATTTGGCCAAATGGCCAAATCCCACGGGGAAAATGCTCAAAAATAGACTTAAAATGGAGCGCAGGGCAAGAGGGACCTACCTGGAATCAGCTGTTGGAAGGATGGCGTCCGCACAATGAAGAATTCACTCCGTCAACTTTGTAGTTCCACAACGTTCTCCAAAGCTCAAAATGGTAAAATGGTAAAAATGATTTTTACCCCCCCTATTTATGGTAAAAGTTCTTAATTAACTTTGTAAAAGTGGGTTTTGTCATTTCTATCATGAATTTAATCTTGATGTCTCTATATTATGCTTTGATGCATGTTTTACTATGTTTTTCGACATATTGAACGGGTTTACATGGGTGGTTTTCTTGTGCAGGTCCTCAGAACCGGCGAAGTCACGGCAGATCTACATACACTTGGTCCCAAAAAATGTCGTCTTTAAGCTCTTTTCTGACATGAAACAAGAAAAGATCGTCGAGCCTCCTTTCAGCTCGTCAAAAGGAATGAGAGGCGGTCGCTTTTAAAGCTCTTTTTTCGACCGTTTAAATTAATAAAGATTGTCGGGTGTTTGTTGTTTCACACTCGTTACTAGCTCTAAAACGACATACTTTTGACTGCTTTTTTACTTTTTCGGGTCAAAGTCACTATTTGTGAAAAGTAATCCTCGGTCGCGATGATCGGGCAGTTCTTTCGAGCATCGTTTTATACTTTTTCGGGCTCGAGAGACACAACTTTACGAAAAAGCACCCGCCTGGAGTTTTATTTTCCGCTGTCTTTTCAAACTCTCTAAACATGAAAAGACGTTGAGTTCTTCCTTTGTCAGACTCGTTAAAACTTAATGACATCAGACTCCGTCGAAATGACGCTCCTCAAGCATATGCTATCCTCGTCAAGCTTGTCATCCAAAAATAACTGGGGTACTCGCCGGAAATGGTGGGGAAAATAAAGGAATCATAATCGTCGTCATCGACAATATGTCGCTCTCGAACATGGCACTGTTTGCATTCGTGTCTGGGTGGGGACATCTCATCTTGTTTCACATTTGCCTCCATGGGTTTGGGTGATCCTATTTGACCATTCATCTGCTCATTGTCCTGTCATCACGACCTCTGATCATTTGACCTCAAATACTGCCAAATCCGTCATTGTGCCGCCGATATGTTCAAGAGAATTTAGCCTCTGCAAGTATAACCTCCCTCTGATATTTCACACAAAACATATTGTCTCTTTCCGTCTCGTATCGATGATGTGGGAATCATTATGGCCCACCTTCGATAAAGATCACTTCCTGTTGACTTCAACTCATTATCCAGGAAAGTGACCTAGAGACTCCCTTTTGGTACCTTGGAGCCTGCATGCCTCAATGGCAGGTTCTTCGTGTTCGACGTGAGTTTTTCATCATTGGCCTCTGATTGGACGACTCTACGGGTGTTCGACACCGGCTCATTTATTCGCACGCCATGGATTGTACCTATAGTACCTTGAGGACCATTGTCATTATTGGTGGCCCCTCTCGTTCCTGTTAATAGCTTTCATCATTGGCTGGTAATCAGATGATGTTCAAGCATGTTCGACTCCGACTCCTATATTCACATGTTTGGACTTGTACTTTGTTCAGGTTTGGATGGAGCGCAAGACCCTGGTTCTAGCCTATTGCGAGCCAGGTTGTGATTTTGTGGATCATTATTACATGACTCATTGATGGATGGTTGCGCCCATACCTGAGTCTTTTAGGATGGCTGCGACCATACCTTTTATCATCATGGTCTCTTCAGCTGGGTGGCTGTGTCCATACCACAGACCTTCTTTGTATGTCTTTTGGATGGCTACGCCCATGCCTCGACTACATGTAATCAAAATATCAGTTGTATCTACGTGCAGGTTCTTCCTGGTGGTGTTCCGGTTCAGCAGTTTTGTAAAGCATTTCACCCCTCCCACTCTCTCGGGCTTCATGCTTTAGGGTGTTACTGTTACACAGTAATTTGTCACTCTCTCCTTGTTAGTCTCCCTACTGTGTCATGAAATCAAATCCATCATGCTCATGCTCTCTGAAATGGCCAAAAAACCATCTTTGCCTAAGTTTATTGGATCATCGCGACTGTTATTGAAATAACCGCGTTGACTGGCGGATGATAGTGCAATTGGTGCACTGACAGCGTGGAAGCACACGGGTTTCCCGTGCTGATCGAATTTCATAGTCAGCGCACCCTCCGCTTGTATTAAGTCGCGCTGACCAGACTTCTTCAGTCATTGAGATGCAATGTCAGCGCGCCAGTCCAGTTATTCACCCGTGCTGATCCTGTTTGGGCGAGTTTGTTCTAACAGCCAGCCGTCCAGATGACTCCAGACCTGGTTGTTGGATTTGTAAAGGTCGCCCTCCCTTCTATGGCATGTCTGTTCATCTTATGAGCCACCTTTCTTGGAGATAAGCTCATCCTTTCACTATTCATGGAGACTCCTCCTATATAAGCCTCCACCATTGCCATGAGCAGCTAGTTTTTGACATATAGACTTTGACATAGAGGAATTCATAGTGCTTTAGTGTTGCTCTTAATAGGCATTTGGTGTGTTGAGTGTGGATTGCTAGAGAGCTTAAGGAAGGTTGTGAAGTTTGTTGCCTTGTGTGAGAGAGAGAGTTGTTTGTCTTGGGAGATCTACCTCCAAGGGTGAATGCTTATGAGACTTGCTGGTTGGACCCTCTTGAGAAGGACTCAACGTCAGAACATTGGTTGTACCTTTCTCTGTTTTTGATTAATAAAAGATAGATGACTACTGTTATGGTTCCATTCTCATTTGTCTTATAATGGTTAATGTGAATTACATCCTTTCTGACTGATGTATAGTTGCTTTTACTAGATTTTACGCTTGTGTTTGTCTTCTCTTTGCTTGTGCAGGTGTCCGCCCACGAGGATAGTGGAGGATTGTGACCGGCCGGAGTGAAGGAGCGAGAGTGGCATCTCTTCATCAAACATAGCGCTGGAATCCAAGTAGGTGTTCATTACCCACTTTGTAATTGCAACTAGGAACTTGCAGAGTAGCATTGATTGATTGTTGCTAGACCCGTTCTGGGCTAGTAGGGATCGCCTCTATCCGTAGAGGGGATTTACCTCTCCAACAGTTACCGCTCATGCGCTAGCGAGTGGGAATGGATAGAAGATGAAAATCGGCCACCCTACAGATGACCCAAGGCCATCTTTCGGGCAAACCCGAAAACACAACTCGATTGCCAACCCACCTTTCACATGGAAAGAAACCCTGTCGCTGGTATCATCTTGAGGGGCACGAGGGGACCAACACGAGTCGGGGAGCCACACCACAACAGCCCATACAGCCCCAAGAACTTAGAGAGTAGAAGAGAAATTGTTCACTCCCAGGATGAGCATGGCCAACATTACCACTCATGCGCTACCGAGTGGGGATGGAGAGAAGATGAAAATCGGGCACCCTACAAATGACCCAAGGCCATCCTTCAGGCAAATCCGAAAACACAACTCAATTACCAACCCACCTTTCACACGAAAACGAAGGGACGAGGGAGAGTCAGGCAAACGAGCTGCATGAATGTGCACAAAGCCAACCTCAGGTCACAACTTAGCATTTTTTGATACGGGCTCGTTCGCCCGGGTGTGCCCTCGCCCGACCCGCCTAAACGAGTTCACCTGAACGACTCGCCCGAACGACCCACCCGAACGAGTTCGCACACACAACCTCAAATGACTCACCCAAATGAAGGGACAAGGGAGAGCCGAGAAAATGAGATGCACGAATGTGCACAAAGCCAACCTTGGGTCACAACTTAGCATTTTTTGATACGGGCTCATTCGCCCAGGTGCGCCCTCGCCCGACCCGCCTGAACGAGTTCACCCAAATGACCCGCCCGAACGAGTTCGCACGCACGCCCTCAAACGACTCACCGAAACGAAGGGAAAAGGGAGAGCAGGCAAACAAGCTGCACGAACGTGCACAAAGTCAACCTCGGGTCACAACTTAGCATTTTTAGATATGGGCTCGTTCGCCCGGGTGTGCCCTCACCTGACTCGCCTGAACGAGTTCACCCGAACGACTCGCCTGAACGAGTTCACACGCACGCCCTCAAACGACTCACCCAAATGAAGGGACGAGGGAGAGTCGGGAAAACGAGCTGCACGAACATGCACAAAGCCAACCTCGGGTCACAACTTAGCATTTTTTGGTACGGGCTTGTTCGCTCGGGTGCGCCCTCGCCCAACCCGCCTGAACGAGTTCACCCGAACGACCCGCCCGAACGAGTTCGCACACACAACCTCAAACGACTCACCCAAGCGAAGGGACAAGGGAGAGATGGGCAAACAAGCTGCACGAATGTGCACAAAGCCAACCTCGGGTCACAACTTAGCATTTTTTGATACGGGCTCGTTCTCCCGGGTGCACCCTCGCCCGACCCGCCTGAACGAGTTCACCCGAACGACCCGCTCGAACGAGTTCGGACGCACGCCCTCAAACGACTCACCGAAACGAAGGGACAAGGGAGAGCTAGGCAAACGAGCTGCACAAACGTGCAAAAAGCCAACCTCGGGTCACAACTTACCATTTTTTGATACAGGCTCGTTCGCCCAGGTGCGCCCTCGCCCGACCCGCCTGAACAAGTTCACCTGAACGACCCGCCCGAACGAGTTCACATGCACGCCCTCAAACGACTCACCCAAACGAAGGGACAAGGCAGAGCCGGGCAAATGAGTTGCACGAACGTGCACAAAGCCAACCTCAGGTCACAACTTAGCATCTTTTGATACGGGCTCATTTGCTCGGGTACACCCTCACCCGACCCGCCTGAACGAGTTCACCCGAATGACCCGCCCGAACGAGTTCGCACGCACGCCCTCAAACGACTCACTGAAACGAAGGGACAAGGGAGTGTCGGGAAAACAAGCTGCACGAACATGCACAAAGCCAACCTCGGGTCACAACTTAGCATTTTTTGATACGGGCTCGTTAGCCCGGGTGCGCCCTCGCCTGACCTGCCTGAACGAGTTCACCCAAACGACCCGCCCGAACGAGTTCCCACGCACGCCCACAAATGACTCACCCAAACGAAGGGACAAGGGAGAGCCGGGCAAACAAGTTGCACGAACGTGCACAAAGCCAACCTTAGGTCACAACTTAGCATTTTTTGATACGGGCTCGTTCACCTGGGTGTGCCCTCACCCGACCTGCCTGAACGAGTTCACCCGAACGACCCGCCCGTTCGAGTTCGCACGCACAACCTCAAACGACTCACCCAAACGAAGGGACAAGGGAGAGCTGGGAAAACAAGCTGCACGAACGTGCACAAAGCCAACCTTGGGTCACAACTTAGCATTTTTTGATACGGGCTCGTTCGCCCAGGTGTGCCCTCGCGTGACCCGCCTGAACGAGTTCACCTGAATGACCCGCCCGAATGAGTTCGCATGCACGCCCTCAAACGACTCACCCAAACGAAGGGACAAGGGAGAGCCGAGAAAACGAGCTACACGAATGTGCACAAAGCCAACCTCGGGTCACAACTTAGTATTTTTTGATACAGGATCGTTCTTACGGGTGTGCACTCGCCCGACCCGCATGAATGAGTTCACCCGAACGACCCGCCTGAACGGGTTCGCACACACACCCTCAAACGACTCACCCAAATGAGGGGACAAGGGAGAGCCAGGCAAACGAGCTGCACGAACATGCACAAAGCTAACCTCGGGTCACAACTTAGCAATTTTTGATACGGGCTCGTTCGCCCGGGTGCGCCCTCGTCTGACCCGCCTGAACGAGTTCACCCGAACGACTCGCCCGAACGAGTTCGCACGCACGCCCTCAAACGACTCACTGAAACGAAGGGACAAGGGAGTGCCGGGTAAACGAGCTGCATGAACGTGCACAAAGCCAACCTCGGGTCACAACTTAGCATTTTTTGATACGGGCCCGTTCGCCCGGGTGCACCCTCGCCCGACCCGCCTGAACGAGTTCACCCGAATGACCCGCTCAAACGACCCGCCCGAACGAGTTCGCACGCACGCCCTCAAACGACTCACCCAAACAAAGGGACAAAGGAGAGCCGGGCAAACGAGCTGCACGAACGTGCATGAAGCCAACCTCAAGTCACAACTTAGCATTTTTTGACACGGGCTCATTCGCCCGGGTGCGCCCTCACCCGACCCGCCTGAACGAGTTCACCCCAACGACCCACCCGAACAAGTTCGCACGCACGCCCTCAAACGACTCACCCAAATGAAGGGACAAGGGAGAGCCGAGCAAACGAGCTGCACGAATGTGCACATAGCCAACCTCGGGTCACAACTTAGCATTTTTTGACACGGGCTCATTCACCTGGGTGAGTCCTTGCCCGACTCGCCTAAACGAGTTCACCCAAACGACCCGCCCGAATGAGTTTGCACGCACGCCCTCAAACGACTCACCCAAACGAAGGGACAAGGGAGAGCCGGGAAAACGAGCTGCACAAACGTGCGCAAAGACAACCTCGGGTCACAACTTAGCATTTTTTTATATGGGCTCGTCCGCATGGGTGCGCCCTCGCCCGACCCACCTGAACGAGTTCACCCGAACGACCCGCCCGAACGAGTTTGCACGCACGCCCTCAAACAAACGTGCACAAAGCCAACCTCAGGTCACAACTTAGCATTTTTTTACACAGGCTTGTTTGCCCGGGTGCACCCTCGCCCGACCCGCCTGAACGAGTTCACTCGAACGACCTGCCCGAATGAGTTCGCACGCACGCCCTCAAACGATTCACGCAAACGAAGGGACAAGGGAGAGCCGGGAAAACGAGCTGCATGAATGTGCACAAAGCCAACCTCGGGTCACAACTTAGCATTTTTTGACATGGGCTCGTTCGTACGGGTCCACCCTCGTCCGACCCGCCTGAACAAGTTCACCCGAACGACCCGCCCGAACGAGTTCGCATGCACGCCCTTAAACGACTCACCCAAACGAAGGGACAAGGGAGAGACAGGAAAACGAGCTGCAGGAATGTGCACAAAGCCAACCTCAGGTCACAACTTAGCATTTTTTGACACGGGCTCGTTCGCCCGGGTGCACCCTCGGCCGACCCGCCTGAATGAGTTCACCTGAATGACTCGCCCGAATGAAGGGATGAGGGAGAGTCGGGCAAATGAAGGGACGAGGGAGAGTCAGGCAAACGAGCTGCATGAACGTGCACAAAGCCAACCTCAGGTCACAACTTAGCATTTTTTGATACGGGCTCATTCGCCCGGGTGCGCCCTCGCCCGACCCGCCTGAATGAGTTCACCCGAACGACCTACCCTAACGAGTTCGCACACACAACCTCAAATGACTCACCCAAACGAAGGGACAAGGGAGAGCCAAGAAAATGAGCTGCACGAATGTGCACAAAGCCAACCTCGGGTCACAACTTAGCATTTTTTGATACGGGCTCATTCGCCCGGGTACGCCCTTGCCCGACCCGCCTGAACGAGTTCACCTAAACGACCCCCCCGAACAAGTTCGCACGCACGCCCTCAAACGACTCACCGAAACCAAGGGACAAGGGAGAGCAGGCAAACAAGCTGCATGAACATGCAGAAAGCCAACCTCGAGTCACAACTTAGCATTTTTAGATATGGGCTCGTTTGCCCAGGTGTGCCCTCGCCTAACCCGCCTAAACGAGTTCACCCGAACGACCCGCCTGAACGAGTTCACACGCACACCCTCAAACGACTCACCCAAACGAAGGGACAAGGGAGAGCCGGGCAAACGAGCTACAAGAACGTGCACAAAGCCAACCTCGAGTCACAACTTAGCATTTTTTGATACGGGCTCATTCGCCCGGGTGCACCCTCGCTTGAACGACCTGCCCGAACGAGTTCACACGGACGCCCTCGCCTGACGCGAGCGAACGGCCCGCCCGAATGAGTTCACATGGATGACCTCGCCCGACCCGCCCGAACGACCCGCCTGAACGAGTTCGCACGGACACCCTCGCCCGACCCGCCCGAACGAGTTCACACGCACGGCCTCCCTCGACCACCCCGAACAACCCGCCCGAACGAGTTCATACACACGCCCTCAAACGACTCACCAAAACGAAGGGACAAGGGAGAGCCGGGAAAATGAGCTACACGAATGTGCACAAAGCCAACCTCGGGTCACAACTTAGCATTTTTTGATACAGGCTCGTTCTCCTAGGTGCGCCCTCGCCCGACCCGTCTAAACGAGTTCACCCGAATGACCCGCCCGAACGAGTTCACACGCACGCCCTCAAACGACTCACCCAAACGAAGGGACAAGGGAGAGCCACGCAAACGAGCTGCACGAACGTGCACAAAGCCAACCTCGGGTAGCATTTTTTGACATGGGCTCGTTCGCTCGGGTGCACCCTCGCCTGAACCGCCTGAATGAGTTCACCCGAACGACCCGCCCGAACGAGTTTGCATGCACGCCCTCAAACAACTCACCCAAACGAAGGGACAAGGGAGAGCCGGGCAAACGAGCTCCACGAACGTGCACAAAGCCAACCTCGGGTCACAACTTAGCTTTTTGACACGGGCTCAATTCGCCCGGTGCGCCCTCGCCCGACCCGCCTGAACGAGTTCACCCGAACGACCCGCTCGAACGAGTTCGCACGCACGCCCTCAAACGACTCACCGAAACGAAGGGACAAGGGAGAGCTGGGGAAACGAGCTGCACGAACATGCAGAAAGCCAACCTTGGGTCACAACTTAGCATTTTTTGATATGGGCTCATTCGCCCGACCCGCCTGAACGAGTTCACACGAACGCCCTCGCCCGACCCACCTGAACGAGTTCACACGGACGCCCTTGCCTGACCCGCCCAAACGAGTTCACACGCCCGTTCGGGCGAGGGCATCCGTGTGAACTTGTTTGAATGACCCGCCCAAACGAGTTCACACAGACGCCCTCGCCCGACCCTCCCGAATGAGTTTGCATGGACGCCCTCGCCCGAACGATTTTGCACGGATGCCCTCGCCCGAACGAGTTTGCACGGACGCCCTCGCCCGAACGAGTTTGCATGGACGCCCTCGCCCAACCCACCCAAACGAGTTTGCACGTACGCCCTCTCCTGAACGACCCGCCTGAACGAGTTTGCACGGACGCCCTCTCTCGAATGACCCGCCAAACGAGTTTGCATGGACGACCTCCCACGACCCGCCCGAACGAGTTTACACCGACGCCCTCACCCGACCCGCCCGAACAAGTTTACACGAGCGCCCTCAAATGACCCGCCTGAATGAGTTTACATGGCAAACGACCTTCCCGAACGAGTTTACATGGCAAACGACCTGCCCGAACGAGTGTTTACACGGAAAACGACCCGCTCGAACCAGTTTACATGGGCTCTGACACACGACCAAAACCAAGGCACAAGGGAGATTTGGGCGAACAGGCAGCACAATCATGCAGAAAGCCCACCCCCTGTCACAACTTTGCATTTTTTATATGGCAATGTGTGCCCTGGGTGCCGTCACATGACACGACATGACCTGACCCGACCCTCCCCAACGTGTTTGCATGGGCACCCACACACGACACGTCCCGACCCGCCCGAACGAAATTTGGGGTTTCCATGGGTGCACGACCCGAACGAAATTTTGGGGTTTCTGTGGGCGCCTGACCCAAACGGAGGCACAGGGGAGCGTCAGGCAAACGGGCCTCACGAACTTGCACAAGACACATGGGCGGTCACGACTTAGTGCTTTTAGCACAGCCACATGTGCCCAGGCACCCACACACGATCCAGTCGGCCTTGGGCGAGCCAGCCTGACCAGCCCAAATGCATTTGCACGGGCACCCACACAGGACACAACACGACCTGACCCGAACAAAATTTGGGGTTTCCTTGTATGCACAACCCGAACGAAATTTGAGGTTTCCATGGGTGCGCAACCCGAACGAAGGCACAAGGGAGCGTCGGGCAAACGGGCCACACGAACATGTATAAGGCACAAGGGGGGTCATCACTTAGCATTTTTGGCACTGCCACGTGTTCTCGAGCACCCACGCGCGGCACGACCCGACCCGCCCGAACGAAATTTGGGCTTTCCACGGGTGCACGACCCGAACGAAGGCACGAGGGAGCGTCGGCCAAACGGGTCGCGCGAACATGCAGAAGGCATGTGGGTGGTCACGCCTTAACATTTTTTGCATGGCCACATGTTCCCGAGCACCCACTCACAGCACGACATGACCCAATCCGACTCGCCCGAACACGTTTGCATGGGCACCCACACACGACATGACCCGACCCACCTGAACGAAATTTGGGGTTTCCATGTGTGCACGGCCCTAACGAAATTTGGGCTTTCCATGGGTGCACGACCCGAACGAAGGCTCGAGGAAGCGTCGAGCAAACGGGCCGCACGAACGTGCAGAAGGCACATGGGCGGTGACGACTTAGAATTTTTGGCACGGCCACATGTGCTGCGCACCCACACACGGCACGGCACGACCCAACCCACCCTGGGCAAGCCGACCCGAATCGCCCAAGCGAAATTTGGGGTTCCCATGGCTGCATGACCCGAACAAAGAAGGCACACAGGCGGTCACGACATAGCATTTTTGGCACGGCCACGTGTGCCCGGGCACCCACACACGGCACGGCACGCGATGACTCGGCCCGCCCGAAGGAAATTTGGGGTTTGAATTGGCGCATGACCCGAATGAAGGCACGAGGGTAGGAATATATTCGAATCTAATACATAAATATACCTCGTGTAACATTCCCTTAATGTCTTCAACATTTTCTTTTGAATCTTTATAACACTTTAACATGTGCTAGTCCTATTTCAATGAGCAAGAAACTCAATGATAAATATAATAA
>APFE031327217.1:0-12804 GCA_000404065.3 Pinus taeda
GTTTTGCATGCGGCGCTGAATGGTGGAGCGATGAAAGAATTTGGTGTTCTTTTCGCCTTCTTTTAGCCATCTGATGCGTGATTTTTGCTTCCATAAGATTTCCTCCTGTAGCCTTCTGGTTTCTAATTCCATCCAAAGGGAGTGCTCTTTGTTAGCTAATTCTACAGTTCTGCCTTCAGTGATGATGGTTTGCTGTAGCTCACACATGCTCTGCTCTAATTTTTTTTTTCATCCAGAATGTTGCCGAATGTGGATTTGTTCCAAGCTTTGATAGCTTGCTTGAGGTGTTTGAGCTTTTGTTGAAATTGATACATTTTTGCTCCTGTAGGGGGAGTGTAGGATTTCCAGACATTTTGCACCATTTCTTTAAAGTTTGGATTAGTAAACCAAAAGGATTCAAAACGAAAGGGGCGATTGGTTTTTTTACCTGGACTTGTCCATTGAAGCATTATGGGCCAATGGTCTGAGCCTCCCTGGGGCAGGATAGAAGCGTGAAGTGCTCCACCTAAATGGATGGAGTTGTCTGAAACAAGGAAGCGATCCAATCTGGAAGCTATGTGGTGTGGTCCTCTTCTTCTGTTTGTCCAAGTGAATAAACCATTTGAAGTTTGCATATCTATGAGCTGGTGGTGTTGGATAAATTCTTTGAGGCCTGTGCTATCCTCTTCTAGTTTCATCCGACCTCCTTTTTTTTCCGCGAGACTGGTGATGATGTTGAAATCTCCCCCACTTATCCAGAGAGGATGGTGCCTGTTGGTGTTGAGAGATGTAAGCGTATCCAGAACTTCTAATTTGTGTTGCATATCCTGTGGAAAATACGTATTGGTGAGTAGACCATGTATCTCTGTTCCCAGGATGTGAAATGAAGCTTGAATAAAGTTGCGCGAAGCATGAAAGTCCTGAAGGCAGATTGACTGCGGATTCCATACTATAGCTAGTCCTCCTGAGGCTCCTAGTCCATCAACAGAGGTAGATTTACTTCCTGGCCAGGCTTTGCGCAGGATTTTTTCAAGAATGATATTGGTACTCTTAGTTTCTTGAAGAAAAACAACAGAAGGTTTCTCTAGTTGTATCATGGTTTTTAGCATTCGGTGTTTGGAGGGGCTATTGAGCCCTCTCATATTCCAGGAGATGATCTTCATGAGGAACTTTGATGTTTGGGTTTGTAGAACTTTGTCAACTTTGGAAATCTGCCCGATTCCATCAAGATCTCTCCCAGGATGATAGTTCTCTGTAGTTCCGTCTTGCGTCCTCTTTTTTTTGTTTCTTTGAGGATTTTACTTCCATCCCAGAGACTGCCTGGTTGAATACCCAAATATTTGCTTCGTTGTGCTTTCATGAGAACTCCTTCCAATCTATCTATTTCCCAGGGGGGGATGGCGTTGTATTCTTTTTGTTTGCATGCTGCTTCCAGAGTAAGGATATCTAGCCCATCTAGACTCACTGTCTCTGGATCTTCTTCCATGTTGATAGGGGTGTCCTGAGGATCTTCTGGATGACCTTCTTGTAGACTTAAAGCAAGTGCTGCATCTAGATCCATATTGGAGGCCTGAGGATCAGCTGCTGCGTCCTTGAGGTGCTCCTCCGCTGGGGGAGGGGATTTTGAGGAAGATGGAGGGGAAGGATCCACCTCTGGGGAAGGTTTAACGGAGGAGGTTGGCTGGCCATGAGTAATCTCAGAGACTTTTGGGGGATTTAAAGGGGTATCATGAGGGGTAAGGATCTGGAATTGGTTCGAAGTTTCTGGATTGTTAGAGCTGGAGGGGGCAGCTGGATTTTTTTTTGCATGCCTTTTGCGAGCAGTGACTTTGGTGAATCCATCTGAATCTTTAGGAAATGCGTTGGCGGTTGCTTGAGCCTGGGCATTCAAGGGGCATTCCCTAAAGAGATGACCATGCACATGACATTTACGACAGCGAAAAGGAATGTGCTCGTAGTCCAAAGGTTGAAGCCATTCAAAATCATCATGGAAGAGACTTACTGAATCTGCGAGAGTTTTTTTGAGCTGCATCTGGACGCAGATCCGGGCATAAGAGGTGAATCTTCGGTACTTAGTGTCCTCAGCTACTTTGATGAAGGTGCCGATGCTATTACCAATATCCTTTAATGTTTCTTCTTTCCAGTACTCTGTGGGCAGGGAATACAAGCGGATCCAGACTGGTGCATGACTGAGGTCCTCTGTATCTGGGTTGAATCGCGGCTTCCAATCCCGAAGGAAGAGACCTGAGGAGTTGAAGAAATATGGACCCCCTTCAAATACTCTGGTTTTGTCTTCCAGGCAATGAAATATGACTGTGAAGAAGCCCTTAGGACCTATTAACAGAGAGATTTGGCCTTTGGGCTTCCATTTGGAGTCTATCCAGCCGTGTAGAGCCTTCTCTGTTGGCCAGAATCCCAGAAACTTTCCTATCAGTGCGTGATCTTTCAGATATTGTATCTCGCCATTGATGCGATGGCTTGGTAGCTCGACTTTTATGCGTTCTTTTGCCTTTGGAATGGATGTAGATGACGTCGCCTTTGGTTGTGACGCGCTTTGATCTGGGTCCTTTAGATCATCATCGTTCGAAAGGTCCTCTCTGTTCTGGATTGGATCCTTGCTTCTGGTATTATCAGAGCTAATAAATCGCGCAGCTATTTTACCGAATAGCAGGGGAGAGGCGGCTGCTTCCTCATATACCTTTAGTTTGTGAGAAGTACTGATAATATGGTGAGGATTCCTGGTAGGGTTAGATTAATGTGAGTGGTAATAGTAGTATAGTAAATTAGGAATTCCAAGTTAAGAGAGTTTTTTCCCCACAGAGCCGTGAGGGTTATGTATGCCAGGTGAGAGAGGCAGGTTGTAATTGCAGGGGCAGATGGCATGAGCAGGCAACTAGTTTCAAGAGTTTTTCCTGCTTCCTATTAATTTGTCGCCATGATTTATTCACTTGGTCCTGATGAATGAACCACACCTCGTTGGTTGAAAGCGTACGAAAATGTATTATCTAATGTGATTATCGCTGAAAATTTTTTTCTTATAAACTTAATAGTAATAAAATAAAAATAATAATAGAAATATACTAGAATAAATAAAAAAAATAATAAAAAAAATATAATAAATCTTAAAAAATATAAAATAAAAATAATAAATAAATAAATAAATAATACTAATGAATAAAATAAAATAATAAAAAATTAATAATAATAACCTAGAAAAACAATAAAACAAATATAATACATTAATGGTCACAAAAATCAAATCGTGAATATATAAAACTAATAATATAATAATAATAAATACTATATATATATATATAATATTTTAATAAATAAATAAAAACAATAATAACTCAATAGTTATATAATAATGATATAATAATAATAATAATAATAATAATAAAAAAATAAATAATAATAAAAATAATAACCTTAACAGTTAAAAAAAGAATGAGGAAAACTATCACGATGAGAGTGCAGGAATCCAGCTCTTGCTTAATTTCCAACCATCATCTCGATTGAGGTTGATAGATTGCTTCTCAATCTCAATGACTTCTCTAAGTTTCCGATGATGTAAATGATCAACCCTAGCGATGACCTGAGAATTCTCAATGCACACATGGTGCTTTGATTTTACAGTATGTTCAACTAAGGCAAAGGAACGAGAGCGATTATGCTCAATGTCTGCCACATGCTCTTGGATTCTCTGGTTTATGGAGCGACCCGTCTCACCTATGTAGGGAATCCCACATGAGCATGGAATAGAGTAAACCCCTTTCATATCTTTGGGGTTAATCAAGTCTTTGACCGACCTAAGAGAATTTCTAATAGTATTAAGGGGTTTAAAAGATGTAGAATTTATGTTCCCAATTACATGTCGATATGTCCATTTCGCCAAAAGGGTACCAAACCGTTAATGTCATTATTCAGTGTAGGAAAATGATGAAATTGCACTCCGTACAATAAAGCATTTTTATTTTAATTTCTTCTTCTTCTTCTTTCTTCCACTTATACATAATGCAATTTGCAATTTCGCCTCTTTTCCATATGCGATATACTCCTCTCCAAGTTTCATTTGATTAGTTATGATCCACAACAAAACTGTCATATATCTATATATATATAACTATTATATATAATATATAATATATAGTATATATATATATATAATATATTTTTGCAATTGGTATATTTGTGTGGTGTCATTTACTTAATAAAGCTTATAGTGAGGATAGAGAAGCCTAAACTGTTTGCCTGTTGTTTCGCAGTAGTCCGCAGATCAGCGGAGGAAGACCAAGAATGCAGTGGCATGAGGACCGATTATGGAAATATTGCAGGTTTGATCGACCATTGATCACTGTAAGGATCGATGGAAATCCACTGATTGACGAAATATTGTTATATAGGAGTGTCTGTGTGTTAAGCATAGTATGGTAGAGAAATTGGGGTTTAAGCGTAAATCCATCAATAAGCAGAAGATCAACGGCGCAGGCAGAAAGGAAAGAGAACCGTCTGATGAGATAGATCGACGGTCTTCGCATGGCAGAAGAGCGCAAAAGTTAATTCGCGAGGGAAGTGGTTTCTCGAACCATAAGTGGTATTTTGGGTGAGGTCTACGTGGTAACCGGTATTTCGAGGAAGGCCTCCAATTCCACTCTTGAAGTGACACATAGCAGCAAGGAGGAGAGAGGAAACCACTTTTCGGGTGGTTAATCCTCGTGCTACTTATCCACCCGAAATCATCATGGACCATTGGATCCACGAAGTGTAGATCAACGGTGGAGGTTCTGTCGTGCAAGTTGTTTGATCAACGATCAGAGGAAGGAGAAGGAGTTGGAATTATGTTTCACCGATAGTCATTAGATAGATGAAAGAGATGGATGACAGAGATCAGGTTGATCATAGATCAGGCCGATCAGAGAGCACAGTGGGAAGGCGATGGACCGAAAGTGCGGACCCGCTGATATTTATGGTTGCGGGTGTAAAATGTTTGAAGTCCGACCTTAAGTGTTGTGGGTCGGGTTTCTGTGTATTTCCTGTGTACTTCATATATTCTAATAGAGTGATTGGTTTCGAGTTTTAAAGGCTTAATTCCATTAACGCTTCCGATAGGTTTTGTGGGCCATAATCCATAGGCCTCTGGATCGTTTTTTGGTAAATGAAAGGGATTTTGGTTTACCTTGTAACATATGTAATGTACTAGTTTGGTTAATAGAAGGCTCCATTCTTACTTGACCAAAAAATAAAATAAAGCTTATAGTGAGACATGTTTCTATATATAGCATAAGCTATATAAATAATAAATTTTGTAGATGTGTTTGTTTATTGCATAGCCTCCACACATGCATAACCACTTCCACACAACTAGTTCTATTAGTTATGGAGCCTAGTTATCTTCTTGATTCAAAGGTCTCGTTTTAGCCGCGTTGGATCACAATTCCTAACGGGGTGGTAACACCACCTGTGGGATTGTCGTCAGTGGGGGGAAATGGTAATTTTATGAGACCCCCTGGCAAGGGTTTAGGGGCAATGCCCTTGAAGTAATAAATAGATGAAAATTTGTCTTGTAAAATATTGTAATTTCGTAGTCAACTTGGGTTTTTCATTAGATGAATGATTTGATGGTAGAAGTTATGTTAATTTAGAGGTTTTTTTTTGCCCTAGAAGGCAACCCTCAGTTTATATGAAATAATTGTATTGCGGTTGAGGATTATTATTATTTTGTGTGTGAGAGAGAGAGGAGACTGTGTGAGAGCGTAGAAGAAATTACAATGGATTTGTTGTAGGTTTTATCTCTTCATTTTGCTAGATAATATATAAGGAAGGACTGGCTATTTCTTGGTGGACATAGCCCAAATTGGGTTAACCACATATATTTGTGTCTCATGCGTTTCTATGTTTGTGTTTCTACAATAGTTATGTGTTTCATTGCTCTGTTAATTATTTTCTAACAAGTTTAGTATTCAGTAATGCTTTACAAATGATCATTTACAATTGACTACTGTAACTTTTATGGCTCGCAATATAAGCTTTCATATGGGTTTCGCACAAGAAAAAGCTTCCACAATAAAATAGGTTTCTATATTTAGTAAGGACTTAAATACTTGTTTTCTTTAAACAAATAGTATATGTCTATAAGAAAATTACTTACTAAAATGGTTTACAATTGACCATTGCAAAACACAAAATAGAGCTTTTTCATAATGTTTCGAAAAAAAGGATCCCATAATTCAATATATAATACTTATAATTTATTATTATCACCATATGTTGTTGTGCAGAGCTTTCACTCTAGGCAGCTTCCCCTACATAATGAAAACCCTTATCCTAATTTCGGGAGAATGAAAACTCCATACAATGAAACATTGATGTATGCCATTTTCACTTTTGTACAAGCATTCATAAATAAAGACAACTACAACAAAATAGTCACACTTTCTGGCCGAACAACCTTCAATAGTTATCAACATAGTTACAACAAGTGTAATTGTATTCATATTGAAATGCTAGTCACAATAAATTCAATAGATACAACTTCACATGTTAAACATTATCTAAGAATTATTGAAATAACTGGTAAAAAGTTTCAGTATTAGAACAAAGTAAACATAAATGTATTTTAATTATTATTCATTAGAGAACATTAGGGAATATATAAAAGCGCAAAACAAATACTAGAAAACAACTATTAAATTATTGTTTCTGTATAATGTTCAAGAACTTAGGTACATACAACATCCCATGTTAAAATTTATCTCATAATTGTTTACATAATTAGTAAACATACTAAGAGATGGAAAAAACAAAAATCAGAATTCAAATAATTTATGATTACAGAGCCATCGTTCAAGTAATAACCTTTGTTGCATATAACATTTATGAAAATGCTAATACTTCAATCGCAAAGCTAAATGCATTTGTCCCGATGACAACTACGATTGCAATCCCATCAACTGTAATCTCCAAAAGTCATCTGAAACAAGAAATAAAGAACTACATTCAGAAATTAGACTATTCCATCATAACACACACATAAGATTTAAATATTAAAATGCTTTGATGAAAAAATCAAACATTTCCAATGTATTAAAACACTTACAATATGAAAAAGAAGACTTCAATATTCTTTAGCCTTCAGTTATCTCTCACAATCGAGCTTCCTGCAATGAATTCCTTCACTTTAGCTTCAATGATTTTTTTCATCAGAGCAACGGTAATGTCTTGCTTAACACATTCATTGGATATCTCCTCCTAAAAATCTTTTTCTTCTTTTTGCAATTGCAACACCGAGGCAGAGTAATCTTCATTCACACCAAAAAAAGTAATTACCCATTTGCTAATTTTGTCTGCACTAAAATAAGTTATATCATCGAACTCCATTGCCTATGATTGTTTCAACTTCTCAAAATCAACCATCAACTTCTCCTTTGCAATTAATCCAAATTCATATGTAATACACAAACCGTTTAAACCATGAACAATCACTACTGCCTTGAGATACACATTTTCTCTTTGATTTTCTATGTCTCCACACTTAGAAATAATGTCTTCCAATGTTCTGGTTTTCTCAGACCATGTAGCTTTGATACGCCTCATATAATCAACATCAGGCGACCTTGTTTATCTCTTTCTAGTTCAAACAGTGAATCAAGCTTATGACTAAAAGTTAATAAGTCATTGTCTATGAATTCCTTGTCTCCCTCCAACTCACTTTTGACCAATTTGATAGAAGACCTAGTTCTCCTCTTTAAATGTCGTAGATCAAAAGAAACTTGCGATGTAGATTAAATAATCTGCAATATTTTAAATATATTATTAATGATAAATGATTTCACTACATAAAGAATATTGTCAGTTTTCTCAAATCTATTAGATCCTCTAGGAGTAGAAATTGCCAATGATATTCTGTCTATTGCCAGTGGAGTATTCAACAAAGGACCCATGCTCAGACCATCTTCTACCTCTTTTATTTGTGCCTTCCAACTTTTGATTTAATGTCTATCAACAACCAACATAATTCACAAGTTCTTCACCACCATCTTGATGCAATTTCATCAACCCAAACATTATGACTGAAGATATATCAACATTCAATTCTCTCTAATCTACAACCTTTCTATCGGAAAGTTGTATCCTTTCAATCTTAAATCTCTTAATGCTCTTGTCATAATTTGCATTCTGCAATGTTATAAAACAATCATCGAAACTAATTTCCTACTTAGTAATTTCCTCCATTATTCTCTAATTTTCTTGCAAACAAGTACTAACCGAATTAGGCAGTATAATGTTATCAACTTCCATGTCCACCGTTTCTTTAATGCCCTCTGTTTCAGGCATACTCTTGGATCTAAATGATTCAACCATGTGCACTCTTTTTGGAGTTACTCTAGGAGGAGGCGCTTTGTCATCCCCACCACTTGATAGCCTATCGGCAACCAATTTTTCGCTTCCAGTAGTTATTTTTCTTTATTTGTTTTTTCTAGCAGATGAAGTCACACTAGTACTGTTTGCAATATTAACATTGCCCCGTAAGGTTTGTGCCTCTTTGCTTAGATATTTGTCTCATCATGATGATCTCTGTTTTAGCAATTTGTCCAATGTCTACTAGTGGTTTTTGATATTTTATTAATGCACTGTGACTTTCCTCGCTTTTCTCTCTACTTCTTGGAAACAAGTTCTCGTATCTAATAAACTCAAGGTGTTCTATGAAAATTCTTCCTCCATCAAAGCCTTTAATAGCTTCAGTTTCACTTAAATTGAAAGCATCCAAATACTTTGCAAAAGCAAGAGCGTGAGCCATATTCTTCACAATAACTTTTCCAACAGTAAAAGGAAAAGAAAAAAATTATCTCTTCTTTTTCTATTCAAATATAGACAACCAACGATGATATTGCCTACAAACTTCAACAACAAAATACATATCTAGAACAAATATTGACAAAATCAATGGCCTATCTTCAAAACCATAAGTTCGTATAACCATATTGCTTTCTCTTTCCTCATATTCCCCCCTTGCAAAGTAAAAAAGCATCAACTTCTACTGATATTCAAAAGGCTCTTGTCTAGGCACCATGCAATACACTTTCCTCACTTGCACATCCTAAATTAAGCAAAAATTTAAAGAAGCTTTATGCTTCCACAAGATAGGATACCAAAAACGCATTGGTTCCTTGTAAAAATTGAATATAGGATTACTGGGAAACCCATGAAACACATTCCTTGACACGAGAAGTGTTATCATATATGACATCATAAAGAACCCATTGTTCTTGGGTAATCTATGTAATTTAATGACTAATTCATTTAAAATGATATAAGCCCAATCGAGCATACAATTATTTTTTGTATGTATCATAAAGCACAAAAAAATGCATTTCAGGACATGTGATGTTCTTTCTAGCCTTACTACATGGGAAAATATCCAACAAAAATCCCTAAACGGTTGACTAAAAAAAGAAATATCTACAAGAGAAATATTGGAAGGAACCTCATAACTTGCACAAATGAATTCTTGCACAATGTCAATTTCGCACCCTTCTACCTCCAAGAAATTATTTGCAATGGACAATTCTAAATGCTTGTTTGGTACCAATAACTTGAATAACAATCTGAATACATTGGAATTTAGAGAAACCTGAATCGCTCCCAACTTAATTTCCCTCTTTTTGAAATCAAAATTATATGCATAGAGATAAACAATTTCTCTGAAATCAAAGACCTCCAGAACACACCCAACATTCACTAATCCGGTACTCCAAATCTTGCCACCTATTTTCTCTTCCATTGACAGATTGACATATCACTCATAAGTTCTCGACCAGTCAAAGTTATCACCGATCTCAGCCCATGAGTTAGTCGTATCATTGCAAATAGCTTCTTTTCCTTGCCTAGTATCCATTTTTCATTTGCAGGGGGAAAAACTTTGTCAATGAATAACATATTCAAATCCCATTTCACATTACAATTCTCTGTTTTCTTCACAAAAATTTCATGTTACTATTACTCGTATGAAAAGCTATTACACACACTGCTCTAAATAAATAGCAATTAAAGATAACAAAGCCAAGTTTTACGAACAATAATAGGACCTTTTTTTTTTTTCGAAATTCCAAAAGAATACTGTGCATTTACTTCACACTTTTCTTTTGCTTCAAGATCATTGATATACCTGCCGTAAGAAACATATTTTACAATATGAAATAATAAACATTGATCCAAATAGAAAATGGCATCAACCCATTGTATTCATCCACCCATGTTATTCATCCACCCATGGAATTTACCCATGGTATTGTAAGTGATATCCACCCATGGTATTCATTCACCTATGGAATTGACCTGTGGTATTGTGACATCCACCCATAGTATTCGTTCACCCATGGAATTGACCCATGGTATTGTAACTGAAAAAGAATATAAGTAACAAGTCACACTTTGTAAAGGGACAAATTGTACGCCATAATGTAGCCTTTATAGTTATTATCGGTTTTAATAAAATGTTTATTTGTGGTTTTATTTACTGTGTGTTATGTCATTTTATTTCTAGCATTGTAATTCTTCAGATCTTGGGGGCCTCCCCCACAAGGTCCATTTCAATCTTTTAGATCTTGGGGTTCTCCCCCCAAGATCCGGATCAATGGTATCAGAGTAGGTTGTGATTCCATGGGAATGAGGGTTTGTTGCATATTTCAGTTTCAAATTTTGCATCAATATTAAACAAAAATCAGGCATGTGCTACGTCCTCCACAGAGCATTTTCTTGGGCCAAGCGAGAATTTTTTTTTCATTTTTTTTTCATTTTTTTCATTTTTTTTGCAGGAATGTTTTTGGGTGACAAGTTTGTAGATCAGATCTAAAATTTTTGGTGCAAAATTTAGAAAAACAAATAACAGATCTAGATTCCTTGTGAAAAAATACCCAAATTAAAAAAAAATCGGCCGAATTGGAGTCCGGATGAGGGAGATATTGTTGATTTAAAATCAGTTATGTTGTAAAAATGTTTCTGATGACAATTCGTGGATGAAGAATCTCCTTTTTTTTTGCAATTTTGGTGCAGATTTTTGGAAAAGTGATTGTAGATCTAAGCTCCTCTCGAAAAATTGCTCCATCTCCAAAAAAATGGGTCGAATCGTAGTTCAGATGTGGGAGATATCGCTGATTTAAAATCAGTTTTTTTTTTTGTGTGATGACAGAAAAGTTGCAATGAGAATATGAGATTCTACAGTGTCCATGTAAGGATTTCCAACACATGGGAAGATGCAAAATGGTACTTCTATTTCCAAAAATAGGTTATACTAAATATTCTGAGTTATATTGGCTGAGTTATGTCCATTTTAATTCTGGACCAGCATTTAGAGAGGGTTCCTTTTGGAGACGTGCCCTCCCACCCTACTTTAGTAGGCACCTGCTTCACATTCATCAGTTTCATCATAGCAGCATTTGTCTTGGGTTCTTTGGAGACGTGGCCTCCCACCCTAGGCTATGTAGGCACCTGCTACTTCATCAACAACCAACATCACGGTTATGGGTCAACCGGACAAAGTCCTTGTCATCGAAGTCCATTTGCTAGGCCACACACTGTTAGTATCATAGTTGGTAACAAGCATTACAGAGTATCTCTATTGGTAATGGGTCATTCACAAACCCACACTTCATCGAAGTCCATTTGCTAGGCCACACACTATTTGTATCACAGTTGGTCACAAGCATTACAGGATATCTCTATCCTTGGATCTTCGTTCATCACGGTTATGGGTCATCCACAAATCCACACTTCATCGAAGTCCATTTGTTAGGCCACACACTGTCAGTATCACAGTTTCTCACAAGCATTTCAAGGCATCTCTATCTTCAGATCTTCGTTTATCATGGTTATGGGTTAACCACATAAAACCCTCTCTTCAGTGACTCTTCATATTCAACATAGGCTTCGCAGGAGGGAACTCCATGCAATGGGGACCACTGCTTCTTAAGGAGGGGGGAATGATCCGAATAGAAAATGGCATCAACCCAAGGTATTCATCCACCCATGTTATTCATCCACCCATAGAATTTACCCATGGTATTGTAAGTGACATCCACCCATGGTATTCATTCACCCATGATATTGTGACATCCACCCATGGTATTCATTCACCCATGGAATTGACCCGTGATATTGTGACATCCACCCATGGTATTCATTCACCCATGGAATTGAACCGTGGTATTATAATTGAAAAAGACTATAAGTAGCAAGTCGCATTTTGTAAAAGGATAGATTGTCCACCACAATGTAGCCTTTATAGTTATTATCGGTTTTAATAAAAAATCTCTTTGTGGTTTTATTTACTGTGTTCTATCATTTTCTTTCTAGCATTGCAATTCTTCAGATCTTGGGGGCCTCGCCCACAAGATCCATTTCAATCTTTTAGATCTTGGGGGCCTCCCCCCAAGATTCGGATTAGTGGTATAAGAGCAGGTTATTATTCCATAGGAATGAGGGTTTGTTGCATGTTTTAGTTTCAAATTTTCCAGCAATATTCAACAAACATCAGGCATGTGTTACGTCCTCCACAAAGCATTTTCTTGGGTCAAGCGGAAAGTTTTTTTTTTTTGCAGGAATGTTTTTGGGCAGCGAGTTTGCAGATCAGATCTGAAATTTTTGGTGCAAAATTTACAAAAACAAATAAAATATATGAATTCCTTGTGAAAAAACTCAAAATTAAAAAAAAAATCGGCTAGATCAGAGTTCGGATGAGGGAGATATCGTTGATTTAAAATAAACTATGTCGCGGAAATGTTTATGACGACAATTCGTGGATGGCGGCTCTCCTATTTTTATTATTTA
>APFE031327217.1:12966-25892 GCA_000404065.3 Pinus taeda
TTCTATTTTGGTGCAGAATTTCAGAAAAGTGATTTAGATTTGAGATCCTCTCGAAAAATTGCTCCATTTCAAAAAAAAGATGGGTCGAATCGGAGTTCAGATGTGGGAGATATCGTTGATTTAAAATTAGCTATTTTTTGAGAACTTTTGTGATGGCAAAAAAGTTGTAGCGTGAATATGAGATTCTAGAGTTTCTAGATAAGGATTTCGATCACATGGGAAGATGCAAAATGGCCCTTCTGTTTCTAAAAACAAGTTATGATAAATATTCTAAGTTATATTGACCTGGTTATGTCCATTTTAATTATGGAGCAACATTCAGAGTGGGTTCATGTGCCCTCCCACCTCGCTTTAGTAGGCACCTAATTCACATTCATCAATTTAATCATAGTAGCATTCGGCTTGGGTTCTTTGGAGATGTTCCCTCCCACCCCAGACTATGTAGGCACTTTCTACTTCATCAACAACCAACATCACGGTTATGGGTCAACCGCACAAAGTCCTTGTCATCGAAGTCCATTTGCTAGGCCGCACACTGTTAGTATCATAGTTGGTAACAAGCATTACAAGGTATCTCTATTCTCGGATCTTCGTTATTCATGGTTATGGGTCATCCAAAAACCCACACTTCATCAAAGTCCATTTGCTAGGCCGCATACTATCGTATCACAGTTGGTCATAAGCATCACATGGTATCTCTGTCCTCGGACCTTCGTTCATCATGGTTATGGGTCATCCACAAATCCACACTTCATCGAAGTCCATTTGCTAGGCTGCACACTATTAGTATCACAATTGTCACAAGCATTACAAGGTATCTCTATCCTCAGATCTTTGTTCATCATGGTTATGGGTTAACCACATAAAACCCTTCTCTTCAGTGGCTCTTCATATTCAACAAAGGCTTCGCAGGAGGGAACTTCATGCACTGGGGACCATTGCTTCTTAAGGAGGGAGGAATGATCCGAATAGAAAATGGCATCAACCCATGGTATTCATCCACCCATGGAATTTACCTATGGTATTGTAAGTGACATCCACCCATGGTATTCATTTACCCATGGTATTGTGACATCCACCCATGGTATTCATTCACCCATGGTATTGTGAGATCCACCCATGGTATTCATTCACACATGGAATTGACCCGTGGTATTGTGACATCCACCCATGGAATTGACCCTTGGTATTGTAACTAAAAAAGACTATAAGTAACATGTCACATTTTTTAAAATGACAGATTGTTCACCACAATGTAGCCTTTATTGTTATTATCGGTTTTAATAAAAAGTTTATTTTAGGTTTTATTTACTGTGTGTTTTGTTATTTTCTTTCTAGCATTGCAATTCTTCAGATCTTGGGGGCCTCCCCCACAAGATCCATTTCAATATTTTATATCCTGGGGGCCTCCCCCCAAGATCCAGATCAAAAATTGTCTATCGAATCAATAAGTTCATCCGCATGGACAATAATCACCATTTTTTTTTGTATTCGTTTAGTAAAGACCCGACAACACAAGTGTTTAAATAATTTTTTCTAATAACGGAAATGGATTCAACATCATCAAAAAACCCATCTACAAATTTGTCGATACCGCAAAAAACCATTGCAAACCATTTTCCCCTTTTTTCGTTGTTTTGTTTTCTTTTATTTACACCCAATTGACACCCAAGATTATGAACATTAACAATTGTAACCTTGAACTACAAAAATTCACTACCATATTTTATCAGAAATGTGCTCGAATTCCCTTTGTTTTTCTTGTCAATTTTGAAGACCCGTAAAGCTATCAATAATGTCATAGTCTAATGAGACCATAAATTCACCTTTAAAGAGCTATCAAGATTCAAAATTTTCAATGCCCCAAAGATTATTGATGGCACTATATCCATATCCACCACAAAAAAAATGATTGCAACACTCCCAGGATTACATTTCTTCAAATTTCTTTCATTGAACCCCGTACATAATTTTATTATCCGGGTGGAATTGTAGCCCCTGTAGAGAACACCATCAATAATAGCTACAAGTAGTAAAGTGCGTAATGATATTTGTAAATATATATTATGCCAACACGTATTCAACTACTCTCTACGACGAATCAAATTAACAACTAGTCCCACTACTTCGTAACACTGAACCAAATTTGATTTACAAATAACTTGACACAGTTATTTCTTGCAAAATTTGACATGCATTTATGATGCAGTGAAAACCTTATTCTGCATAGACACATTTAAGTTTAAACTTTTTTATTTTTGCAAACACGAAAATAATTTAATTATTGAAAGTTAAAACTCGTAAAACTATCAATAATAGCTACAAAATAGTAAAGTTACTTTCTATGAGGAATTGACTTGACAACTGCTCCCCACTACTTTGTAAAACCAAACTTGTAAAAATATCAACAATAGCCACAAAATAGTAAAGCTACCTTCTATGATGAATCAACTTGACAACCGCTCCCCACTAGTTTGTAAAACTAAACCAAATTTGATTTACGAGTACCTTGATACACTCATTTTTTTGTAGTATTGTACAAAAAAACTTGCAAAGTATTGTAGAGAAAACCAAAGCTTGTAAAGTATTATAGAGAAAAGCTTGGAAAACTAGAAACTTGCAGTATTGTCAGATGCAAATAGGAAACCTACAAAGTTAAATCAATTTAGAAGCTTGCAATATTGTACAACTTCCACGTCTCTACGCTACTGTTATCTTCCAAGCCCAACTTCACAGATAACAGTTTATGTAAGGCAACACAAGTTCATACAATACTCCAAGCTCTTAGATTCAATTTGCAAAGAGAAAACACTACACGCCCCACTGTTTTCTCTATCACTACAAATAATGTTTCTTCCCCCATTATAATAACTTTTTTTGAAATATTCGTAGTCTCGTTTCCCTATAAATCACCAGCTGACACTATTTTGCATCTGAAACATGGTACAAAGATAAAATTGCCATCCAATTTTTCATCGTCCCAATGTATGCCCTCCGATTAATAGAAAATAGAGCTACAAATAAATACAAGTAACCTCAACATTCAATTCACTGACTAATTTTTGTACACTTTCAACATGACACAAATGCACATGTGAGAAAGCACAAAGAAATGCTCTTATGCATAACCACCTCCAAACTCAACAATGCTCTTCCATCATCCATTGACATTTAAAACTGATATTAATAAATATGGGTCCCAGATATCGTGGTAAGGAAGCATTTGTTCTCCACACATGCTACCTCTGAACAACACAATCCATTGTGTGCAAAAAACTTTCAAGATTTCATTGTACGCACTTCTGCATCTTGTATAATCTATTAATAATAAACCTAATATCAAAACATATTACAATTAAAAGATCCCTCTGCACTTGCCTCATTCCACACAAAGTCGCCACATGCATTTGTTCTTGACATAACCTCCACACATGCGCAACCATCTTCGCACAACAACTTCCGCACTCAATAACACCCTCAGCCATTGATATTCAAAACTCATATTAATTAATTATTATACGTTGTGAAACACATCCCTAAATAATAATTAAAAAAGGGAGTTGTATATTTATTATCTTAGTAAAATTTCCATAAAACTTTCACATAACATCCTTACATGCACAACAACGTCTGCACAACTACTCCCACACTCAATAATGCCCTTTGATTAATCATTGACATTGAAAATACGCACATGATACCTCTGAGCAACTAGATTTGCACAACCATCTTCGTATAACTGCTTACGTACTTCCGAAAAATGTTCTTAAATAATAATTAAAAAATACAAAGGCTTCTGCACATTCGTTTTACTGTACAACACTTTTTCTTCACAGGGATTGAAAACATAACTTTTTTAGTACCCCTGTCTATGCAAAAGACCCTAATTCTCTCTCACATACTTCATCCTCTACACAATGAACATTCTGCACAACGACCCAAGTACTTACTATGCAAATGACCTCAAATTTTCCTCACATACTCGGTACTCCGCACAAGAAAACATAATAATATTATTCAACATTTGTTCAGCCCCTCCGGGCTTATGCAAACAACCTGCAACCACATGAGTTCTCACATCATTGAACAAAAAATTAACATAATAGTGTCATGCAACTACATCAACAGCTAGCCTCACACAACCAACTTTGTAAAACTACTTCCGTAGTTGCAAAAAGGCATTCCTAAATAATAATTAAAAAAGACAAATCCTTCCACAAATTTGTTACACAATTTATTTAGCACCCCCATCTATGCAAAA
The DNA here is from genome assembly GCA_000404065.3 of Pinus taeda. Lineage (NCBI taxonomy): Eukaryota > Viridiplantae > Streptophyta > Pinopsida > Pinales > Pinaceae > Pinus > Pinus taeda. The sequence continues at coordinate 17,228 of APFE031327217.1, forward strand.
GACCCAGGTCCTCCCCCACATACTCCGTCCTCCGCACAACAAATGTTCCGCACATTTGTTACATAGTTTATTTAGCACCCGTGTCTATGAAAAATACCGCATTTATCCCTCACATACTCGTCCTTCACACAACAAATGTTTTGCAAAACAAAACCGTATCAATTACCACATCGTTCATTAGTATCAAAACACTCACTATGCAAAGGAACCCATCTCTCCCACACATACTATGTCCTCCGTAGAAGGAAACATAATAATATTAATTTGACATTTGTTCAACCCCCTTGAAGCCTATGCAAACAAATTGAAACCACATCATTGAACAAAGCACTAACATAACAATGTCCTACAACTGCATCAATTCTCGCATCATTGAGTAGAGCGCTAACATAACAATGACAACGTTAGGGCACTCACCAATGCAATGGCCACTCACAAAATTAATTTTATTTTAATTTTAAAATGAATTGTCAGACATTGGAAAAAATTTAAAATAAAATGCTCTCCACCAGGGGAATTATCTCTCATCAGAGCTTCCTCAGCCAATTGAAAAATAGAAATAACATTTATTTAAAATTCAGAAATTATTTTCGAATTTATGCAAAAACAGAAACATTAAGCATTTTCCTGAAATTTTGGTTAAAATTTCAAAAACACAGCCAAATAATGCATAGTCAACCCAACTTGACCGCGAAGTGAATGCTATAGTCCATGACGAGGCATGGACTAATAATGATATTTTTTTCAAAGAAAAGTTTTGCTATTTTATCAATATTAGAAAAATACATTATCAATGTCAATGACATTCATAAGTGATTTTAATCCCTTTACATTACATTATTATGTACGATATGTCATCATCCAAAAAATGTATGCTATTCATGTTGAATTACATTAGTAGCCTCTTCAGAAAGAAAAAAAATAATGTTAAAAAAAGTACATTAGTCCCTCATATAGATATCAACAAAATTTTATATTACACAAATATTGAGATAGAAACTGTAATGGATACAATTTTATTTTTTGTACATTTAAAATTATATTGCTATTTCAAAGAGTACTAAGCTAGATAGACTTGCATGTCTTGGTCTACCAATAGGGAAACTAGACTAATGGCAATGCATGTGTTTATTGTTTTTCAAAATAGAAGGAGAAAAATACCATACAAAATTGACATAAAGTTTGTATCCACAACTAGTATCTCCTAAATTATTAGCATGCTTAAATTGATAGGTTAAAAATACAAAGAGAAGACAACTAAACTTAGAGAGCAATATGAAGACTAGTTTGAGTCAGATGGCTCCACCTTTATGGGTTTTCCCTCTTCTAAGTGGAGCTACATGGACACTAAGGGGGGCACAAATGATCCTCTATTATTTCCAAGCAAATGATCAAGTCAGTCACTTGAAACTCATATTCACCAAGCTAGAGTAGGATCTCATCATTCGCCTCATGGTGATCAAGCAACAACTTCCCAAGCAAAACCTACAATTACTAGTAGAATTCAATTGTTTGAAGATATTGATTTTATCATTGCCTCGTTGTTAAAATGTCTAACATCTATGATTCCAGTGCAACTGCAATCACATAATTCAACAACCAAACCCATTCCATCACCACCTCTTGCTTTGCATCATGCAACTCACTCTAAATGTTGGGATGAGTGTTAGCACAAACTTTTCTAGCCAATGGCTCAACATGATAGCTAACTCTAGAACCTCCACACAACTCATAATAAGTCAGTCCCCATCAACATCTATCCAAATGTCTATTTGGTATGTGTTATATTCTTTGTAGGACTATCACCATGCACTATAAAATGCACGATGTGTGGAGGGGGAGGTCACAGGAGGGGTGACAACATCCCCCCAAAAAAATTGAGCGGTTTTTTGCATATGTCTTTAGGAGTTTTTGGGACATGATTTCGCTAAAAGTGGCTTTATGGTGCATGGTTGTTTTGTAGTTTCAGTCAAGGAACTACTATCGTATTCTAATCCAGAGTAAATGAATTGGTGGTTCATGGATGCCATGGGATATATATTGTATTGTAATAGTGTACATAAGAGTATATATTGAAAAATCTTGTTGGTTTTCCCAATTTTGGGTTTCCAAGATAACATGTATGTGTTAATGTGTGTGATTGCCATTGCATATTTTTTGTTTTAATTAAGATTTTGTTGCAATAATTAATTGTATAGGGTTAAAATCTACATTGTCTTAGTATGATAACAGATAAGAATACCAAATAGTAATATGTAAATATAAACTCTCTGTGTAAGGACCACTCTACTAAGTTTGGAGCCAATAGTGAGGTGTTGATGACACCGCAATCACCCAACCTCTCACCACTTCCCTGATGGAAGAGACACACCAAATGGAAACCAATTGCTTTGTAGAAAATGGAAAAAGCTCTAAACTCCAACTACTCTTTAAGGAATAGGTGCATTCCTAGTGGAGATAACCAAACAAACCTGTAGAGCTACCTAACAATTGAATTCCCTTAATTTTCATTCCTCTAGGTGGATTTGAAATTTTAAGGCACGTTGCCATTAAAACCACAATCTTCACCAAAATCCTTGGCAACATTTCATTACATGGTTTCCATATCCTACTTAGTTCCAATGCACGACAAACATGATCAGGGCATCACAACAACTAAGAGAAGTTATGTCTCATAGTGTCGCATGCCCCATAATAAACTTCTCATGTAAATTTGCTAATAGAAATGTCCTCAGACACACACATTTTATTAATTGAAGGAAAAGAAAATTACAAAATAGATGCAACAGTTTACATCAATCTCTTAATACTCTTGCATGAGGAGAAAAATAAACTTTAAATAATCTAAGTCCTAAACTAATTTTGTTATGGAAAACTTATCAGAAATGACAAATGTCAACTTACATTAAATGCAATACTAACATTTTGCCTAATTTTAATACTAAATAACCAATGCTTTTCTATATCTACAAAAAATATAGAAGATCTACTAATAATCTAGACAAGCCTAACTATATTAAAATATAATCCTAGACCAAAGTATTTTTAGATCACAATATCTAACATTCCCCCCTTTGATCCAAAAGTACATTAGAGCAAAGGCAAGTTCTTCTCTGAACTTAGTGAATTTGATCTTGCCAAGTGGTTTGGTGAATATGTCGGCGATCTGATCTTCTGAGGGACAATACTTTGGTTTGATGATGCCCTTTACAATGAAGTCATGATGTAATGATATTTGATGACAACATGATTTTTTTTGGAATGAAAAATTGATTTTTTTGGTAATCTTAATGGATGACTGATAGTCAATCAACAATAAAGTGGCTTCTTGTTGATGAATTCCCAAATATTGTCAAACCTTGCGTAACTAGACAATCTCACATGTCGCTTCTTGTGCTAAAATATATACTACCTCTGCTAAATTCTTTTTCACTATAGTCTACTTCTTACATCTCCAAGAAATCAATGTTGACCTCATATTCATCAAATATCTTGATGTTAATGCCCTATCATCAACATTTTTGACAAAATCTACATCTGAATATCCACCAAAAACAAAACCTTCACTCTTTTTGTATAGCAGGCCATAATCTTCTGTACCTTGGATATACCCAAGAACCTATTTTGCTACATTCATGTGGCTTTCCCTTGGTTCTTGCATAAATATTGAGAGAATATTGACTACAAGTGATAGATCTAGATGAGTGGTTGTCAAATAAATCAAGCTCCCAATAAACTACATGTAACAAGTGTTGTTTACCGATTCCCTCCCTCCAATTTTTGAAAGTTCTAAATTTTGCTCCATTGGGATGATAAAGGACTTGCAATTTTCCATGCCAAATGTTTTCAATAGTTCATATGCATATTTTCATTGACTAATGAAAATGCTATTTGAATGTTAGAATACTTCAACTCCAATATAGTAGTGAAGTAATCCTAGATCTATCATCTTGAATCCAATCTGTAATTCTTGTTTCACCTGCAAAATATGAGCTTCATAATTCCTGGAAAGGATAAATTCATCCACATACATTAAAAATATCACCATATTTCACCCTATTGACATACATACAAAGTATCATTTGATTCACTTTGATGAAATTTGGCTTTGCGAAGATAATCATCCATTTTAGCATACCAAGCTCTAGGAGCTCGTTTTAATCCGTATAAAGCCTCGATTAATTTCCACACTTTATGTTCATGATATTTAAGCTCAAAACCAAGAGGTTGAGCCATATAGACTTCTTCTTGGAATTATCCGTTAAGGAAGGCACTTTTAACATCCATCTGATGTAATTTCCATCCTTTTTGAGCTGCCAAAGCAATTACCATTCCAATTTTGTTCCATTTTTTTGTAGGTGCAAATGTTTCTTCACAGTCATCCATTTTAGCATACCAAGCTCTAGGAGCTCGTTTTAATCTGTATAAAGCCTCAATTAATTTCCACACTTTATGTTCATGATATTTAAGCTCAAAACCAAGAGGTTCAGCCATAGAGACTTCTTCTTGGAATTCTCCGTTAAGGAAGGCACTTTTAACATCCATCTGATGTAATTTCCATCCTTTTTGAGCTGCCAAAGAAATTACCATTCCAATTTTGTTCCATTTTTTTGTAGGTGCAAGTGTTTCTTCGTAGTCAATCCCTTCTTGTTGTGCAAAACCCTTAGGCATGAGTCTTGCCTTATATTTTTCAATCATTCCATCTACTTTATACTTGATTATGTAAACCAATTTGCATCTGATGGGTTTGTCATTTAGAGGACAATCAACAAGTTTCTAAGTACCATTTTCAATCACATAATTGTATTCATCAATTATTGTTTTTGGCCATTCTTTATGTTTTACTGCTGCTTTGAAGGCTGTGGGTTCAGTAAAATCATTTGTTACTAAGACAAAATTTTCTTCCACCCTAGCACCACTTCATGTTCTTGTTTTGTTCATTTCATCTGGATGTACATCTTTCATATGTTGTTGGACCCACTTTGGCCATTGATGTTGACTAGATCATGGATTGATCCATTACCATGGTGAAAAAGATGATTGATATGAATGGAAACTTTTCTTTCTTCTGGGGTATCTAAATCATCTCCATTAGAATCTTCAGAACTTTTATTGCTTGAAGAATCAAAAGAACTTTTTGATGAAGTATTAAAGGAACTTTTTTGTGAAGAATCGTCATATTTTGGTGGTAAATTCAAATCTGTTTCAAACCATTGCTCTTTTTGTATCCTATTTTCTCCTTATTTACTTGTTTTTCCAATTTTTCAAGAAGACTTTCAATTTCTACAACACTTTTGCTTTTTGTTTTGTCAAATAATAAATCTCATATTACAATAATTTTTCCATTGGATAAAAGACGATATCCCTTATTCTCCTCAAAATATCCAATCATCATAAACTTCATACTTATTGATTCTAGCTTAGTTCTCTTTTACTTAGGAACCAAAGCATAGAAAGCTGAACCAAAAAATCACAAATGTTTAGCTTTTGGTTTGAAACCATACCATGGTTCATATGGGTTGATGCCATCCAAAGAAGTAGTGGGAGATCAATTACTTAAATAAGATGTAGTTTGTACTACTTTAGCCGAGTATGAGGCACTTAAGCCTTTGAAGTTTAACATTGATCTCACCATTACTAACAAAGTTATGTTCATCCTTTGTGTTCCTCCATTCTCTTGTGGAGTATTTACATTTGTGAATTGCCTTCTAATCCCCTTATCTCTGCAAAAATTCATTTGAAGTGAACTCCCCACCATTATCTATCCTCAGTGTTCATATCTTTTATTTGGTTTCTTTTTAAACCAAATGACGAAAAACCTTAAACTTTTCAAATGTTTCTGATTTTGCTTTCAAAAAATATACCCAAGTCATTCAATATAAATCAACAATCAAAAGAAAAAACTATTTGCATCCTCCAAGAAATATTTTTAGAGGTCCACAAATGTCATTATGAACTAGTTCCAAATGTGTGTAGGAAATTTTTCTCTATTATGTTTCCCATAAATGCAAACTTCAAACTTTCCATTATCTTGTTTAAAAGTAGGTAATCCTTTAACCATGCCCTCTTTTTGTAGTTGAGAGATATTGTCAAAGTTTAAATGCCCATAACATACATGCCATAATCTAATGGGTGAAATATTTGAACATATAGCTCCTACAAAATATTTCTTTCTAATGAGTGAATTATGGTATGCTCTAATACCACAATGATAACAAAAGTGTTTTCAAACACAAAAAATTTATTAATAAAAACAAAATAAAATTACATAATAGATGCAAGAGTTTACATCAATCTCTCAATACTCTCGCATGAAGAGAAAATAAGCTTTAAGTAAGCTTAAGTCCTAAACTAATTTTGTTATGAACAACTTATTTGAAATGGCAAGCGTCCCCTTACATTAAATTCAATACTAACAATTTGCTCAATTTTAGCTAGATGACCTGCATCCATGGGCTTGGTAGTAGCGTGATAGACTATGTTATTTACGATCTCCCTTTTTACAACGAAGTAATAAATTTTGACATCCTAAATGACCATGAGCCTGACTCTGATCATAGGCACTTACTTATAACTCTCAATTTTGTCATGCATAGAGATCTCATAAAAGATAATACTTATAGCCAAAAGAACTTAATCTTTGATAGAAATAAAAATGATCTCTTTCTAAATGAATTAAAAAATAATTTGCTTCCTTTATCTAGTATAGACAACATAGAAGACCTCTATCATAATTTTTACTACAAACCCTCTCTCATATTCTATTAACAAGTTCTCAATTGAAGTTTCAAGTAATAAAGGAAATAGCAAAACCAACCCATGGTATGACAAAGATTGTAAAAGTGTGAGGAGAGCAATTAAGGAAGCTGTTGATGAATCTCTTAAAATTGGCAAGATACAAATATACAAAGCCCTAACAAAAAGGAAAAAAAGGAAATATATTCATAAAATACAAGAGAACCTCTTACACCTCTCTAAGATAGCTCCTAAGAAATTCTGGAGGCAGATTCTAACTAGGAAAACTAAAGATAATAATAAAATTGCTTTACATGACTGAAATTCCTATCTTAAAAAGCTTTATGAATCTCCAAATGTCATGGATAATTTTGAAACCCTGCTTACAACGAAAGAAGTTTTCTCATTAGAAGACATTGATTTTGGGGTTAAACGCCTAGCAAATGGGAAAGCTAAGGACATTGAAGGTTACCAAGCGAAAATCTTAAAAATTGGAGGTCTTGTCCTCATCCCCCACATCCACAAGCTTTTATATCAAGCGGTCAAGCAAGGGTTCCCTAAACCATGGACTCAGAGCTTCATTATCCCTATTTTTAAAAGTGGGGATACAAATAACCCCTCTAATTATCTGACAATTACAATCAATCCTCTCTTAGCCAAGTTATATGATATTATTTTGGAAAAGACATTGAGCTTATGGCTTGAAAGTGAAGGTAAGTGGGCTAAAGGCCAAGCTGGTTTTAGAAGGCAACACTCAACAACGGACCACCTTGTTATGCTTAGGATCATTGTGGAGGAATGCCGCAATGATAAATCCAATCTCTTTTGTTCCTTTGTGGACTTTAGAAAGGCTTTCGATACGGTTACTAGAAACAACCTATGGAATAGATTAGAAGAGCTAAAAGTTCCTTTTCGAGTTGAGAGCTGCCGCTATAAGGTTATACGAGAATGTAATTGCCAAGTTAAAGAGAAATGAGGGGTGGTCGAAAGATATTAAGTGTAATATTAGAGTTAAACAAGGTTGCCCCCTCTCCCCTACCTTATTTGGCATTTACATTGACAAGCTAGAAGGTTGTTTAGAGGAAGCAGGCTGTGCTAGCATGATCTTAGCTGGGATAGTCATCATCCTTCTTCTCTATGATAATGATATTGTTCTTCTCGCAAGGTGCCCATCTGATCTCGATAAGCAACTTAGACTCCTTAAGGATTTCTGCTCTACCATGGGTATGACTGTTAACACTGGCAAAACAAAAGTTATGATTATCAAACCCAAGAAGGACACTTATGCTAATTCTATGTATGACAATAGCAACTTGGAGGAAGTGTCTTCTTACAAGTGCATAGGAATTGATATTCATCACAAGCTCAGCTAGAACTATATCATCGAGAAAAGGATTAATGGGAAGTGGAAAGCTTATTTTGGTCTTGAAAATAATTGTAAAATGACAAACCTCGTAATGTGGGATAGAAAGAAGTTCCTCTTTGAAACTTCAGTCACTCCTGTTATCTTATATTGATGTGAGGCTTGGGGTTGCAACATCTATAGAGAATCATGGAGAAATATTGAGCAAATATAGAAGCGTTTTATAACATATAACCTCAAAATTAAAAGCAATACACCCAATCCTATTCTCCTTATAGAAGTGGGACTTTCCCCTATCGAGAGCTTATCTATGACTAGGATTCTGTTGTACAAGCACAAATTCAATAACATAGGAGACCATAGACTTCCTAAGCTAGCTTTAAATTCCATCCAAAACCACCTAAGGCTCAAAGGAGGTTGGTAAAAATACACTAGCGCCTGGTTAAACCATTGGGAGATCAAAGAGAATGTTGCATTGCAAAACATTAATAACATTAAAAATATTGTTACTTCTAAGTTCAAAGAAAAAATGTGGTGTGAGAAAGATTTAGCAGCTAAAAGAAAATT
>APFE031327217.1:30602-62178 GCA_000404065.3 Pinus taeda
GATTGAATGCCCACAACGACCGTTGCCTAAATCCGAGGACGCAGCAAGACTATGTGTTTTTACACAGCTGTTTGAATTGCTTAGATTTCGTTAAGTTAGTTTGCTTTCCTCTGTTATAAATAAAGCGTCTTTGAACGCTGGATAGTTAGTTGTTAACTGCTGATATGTAATGTAATTTTGAACTCCCACTGTATTTTCTATTTCATGCATAATATATGAGAAGGCTGTTTTCCCATTCAAGCGTGTAATTGATCTTTGAACCGGCTGGAGTAGGCAGAGGGCCCCTGTTTACTAAAGGCCTGTACAGTATTTTTAATTTCCTGCATTTCTTTCTTTCGTTTTATGTATAGAATGCCTTTTATTGCTGTGTTTTGTTAGTTGTATATACATTTCGAATTTTGCTTGTTTATATTTATGCACTTTTCCATGACTGATCAGTGTGTTATGCATGTTTCTTAGGCGTGCCCGGGACAGTTTCTTTCTTTTCTTTTGCATAACTAGTGACACTTGTGGTCATCTTGTCTACGTTGCTGACCTTCCTTGTTTTGCAGCCTTTATTTCTTTACTATCATTTAGTTAATTTGCATAGTTTCTTTTTGCTTTTAGACATCAAGTTGTTTATCTATTGATGGTTCCTTCTTCCTAATTAATATCTTCATTGAGGACCAAAATATCACTTAGCACAACTTGGTTTAGTTGTTCAAGAACTCACAATTGCTTGGCTTATTTTTAACTGTTTCTCACATGATATATTCAGTTAAAAGACAAGAGGTTAAGAAGAAGTTAAAGGATTTGTGACTAGTCTTTCTTTTATGTAGATTTACTTCAGTTTCACATTGCTTAGTTTTTATTTTTAGCTAGAGTTGACATAGATTTCATCTTCATTTTTCTTGCAGCAGTAGAGATACTGGGCCAATGTCATTAGTCTTTTATTTGATGCCTTTATTTTCCTTTAAGAGTTGATTTCATTTCAGTTGTTGTTCAAGCTTTCTTGTAGAATACTTTTAAGTTATAAAAGGCTCATCACAATCTCACACACTTCGCTCGCTGTATTTCATTTCCATCACATCACAGTAGGAGAGATATACTTGAAAACAAACTTAAAAAGTTAAAAACGACAAAAGCTTAAGAAATAGTTTCCTAAGTACATACAGTACACCTCACTTCATCAGCTTACGAGCCCCGGGTTGACATTTAAAAGTTGCAATTTAGACATCACTAAATTGACCAAACAGTTTTGTTGTTTGACAGTTTTTTGCACTTACCTGAATTGAATGCATGTCTATTCACTCAGATATGCACCATCTTTGCACACACATTCAACCCTTCATGTTTTCAGGTTGCCCTTGGGTAGATATGGGTTGCCTTATCCCAGATCTTGCTTCTCCCGACATGCATTACGCATTCTTAGTAGTCAAGGCTTTGCCTTGCCTCCAAGAATTATGCAACAACTACCTACACTAGCTCCCAGTTGTGCAATGTGCAATCCTGGGAGGCAGTGCCCTAGTACTACCCACTGGAACTACACAATGCGCAGTTCTAGCAAGCAACCCAACCTAACTGATATGTGCATTATGTTGTTTCGTTCAGTAGTCAGACTCTCTAGACTACGCATTGTGCAATTCTAGTCAGCAATCAGATTCATTGGAAGTTGAGACTGTACAATGTGCAAATGCAGCTGACAGTCTCCTAGCCTCCCAGAGTCAATGTTATGCAATCTTACCCAACAATCACAAGTTTATTGCCTGATTGATTCTCGAGTTGATTTATGTTTTTAGTTGACATTGTCTTGTCGTGAGTGTCTTCTCCGTCTCCAGGTACCATAGGTTTTTGAGCAGCTTCTCAGCGGTACAGGTATCATGGCCTCCAAGAGAGCTGGATCAAAAGACATAATTGAAAGCAGTATTGGAGATGTGGTTGATCAGGTGCCTATGAGATTGCCCGTATAAACAGACACACACACCTGTTCATTGAGAAAGACATCAAGATCGCATGGAAAGACATCAACACTATTTTCGCAGGCAGCTTTGAGGAGAATCTATAGGACTAACAAGTCTACATAAACATCCATAATTCAGGATTGTACAAGGTTACATTCAGGTATCCCACCTTCCGGAGCAGATGTGATCCACTGGATTGTCTCACACATTGATCCTGAGATGATGACAATGAGAAGTGTCAGTGGAGTAGAGCGTTCTACCTTTAGGATGGAATATTATTAGCATATGTATCATTTTCCGCAGTCGGTGAGCAGAATGGATGCACCGTTCTACACTCCAAACAGTAGCGCGAAAATAAGAGACATCTTGAAGAATTGGGTAAGGGAGCCATCAAAGTTCAAGACAACACCCAACTAGATATACAAAATGAAGATACCCAGGAAGGCTTACCAATTCTTGGTCATCATTGCATGTCGCTTGTATGGCCAAGATAGTATGAAAACATTCCCGCAGAGTTGGGTTGTTATGTTGGATCGGCTGGCAAGTGAAGGAAAACCTTTCAACTGGTTCGACATGTTGGCTCTCCAGCTGAAATTTCATGTATCAAATGCCCGAAGTCTGCCCAAGGATCAATAAGAAAGATTCTTCATGTCTTCCTACCTGCTCGATGTAATATGTGTCCGTCAATAGTTTCCTGGCATGGGTTGGGCATGGACACCTTCAGAGAATGTTGTCAATGTATATTGCAAGTTTCTCTTGGAATACAGCTACTGAGTCATGACTAGACTCTCTGGCCTCTTAATTTCCCATATGTACACGATGATCTTTGAACAAGATCTATCTTGCATGTCCCAAACAGTAATTGGAGCGTTGTTGAACATTGCAGATTGGTACGCCTCACTCGATGGCACCTTCATAAGGATGTATAGCATGGAGAAGGCTTTGCATGTGTTGTTGAGGTTTTCCATCGACAAGCTGGTCATGCAAGAGGTTTCATACCACATCTCAATAGGGTTATCAACTACATTTCATAAGAATAAGAAGGTTCCTTTGCGAATTGGGTTGTACGTGATCCAAACTTTGAAAGAAGTGGATTTCGAGGTCAAGGACTTCAAGAAGTTTAATTTCAACACCAAGAGCTTCAATCTGTACAATCCACATGGCTTGTGCAGGGATCACTGTATGAGAGTATATTATTTTTGGATCCGCAGGGCGTGTCATTGGTTAGAGGAAGACCCATGGAGATATTGTTATAATTCCTCCAGGCTCAATGAACCAGTCAGCAGGGTAGTAGAGTGGCTAGCAACACTCAAGGCAGCACCACCACATGGAAAAACAACAATATTTACAAGACAAAGGCAAGAGGAAGATTGTCGAAAGTGCAGAGGTGGAGCAAAGCTACAAGTTTAAGGAAGATCCACTTGTTGAAAGAGCAGATTTGGAGATAGAAGAAAAGAGGCGACAACGCGACAGGAGAGCAACACAAAAAGGAGAGATAACTAAAGGATGGAAGAGACAGAGAGGAAGTTGCAGGAAGTAGAGAAGAAGCTCAAAGAAGAACAAGAGTTGCGCATAAGAAAGAAGTAAGCACAGCAAGAATAGGAACAGGAGGAAGTGCAAGGCGTGCAGACAGTGAAAACTGCATTGATACAGGTTGAAGACTCATAACCAGTAGAAAATGAGGAACAAGGTGAGTAGCTACAAGAATAAGAACTTTCTCAATAGGATGAGCCTATAGTATAACAAATGGACATGGATATGGGTCAATCAAAACAAGATCAGGACACCGACCTCATGCCAAAAGAAACCAAGGTCACCCCACAGGCTTCACCAGCTCCATCACCAAAGAAAGTCCCAAGTGAGCAAGGGGATATTTTTCTCCTTGATGATAATCCGGGAACAGATGTGTACAACACAACCTTTGATGAGTCACAGCACAAAGTTGTACAAGCACATATAGTGCACACCGCGGATGACCATGCATCACCTGCACACTTTGAAGAATGTGTGATTGTGTCAAATGTACGAATACATCCAGATGCCTTGGTTGATGCTACCAAGGCTAATGTCAGAGCCACAAGCTCGAATGTGAAGTTCTTGATTGCAAAAAATGAGTCCATGGCTAAGGAACTGCAAGAAGCCATGCATAGAGAGGAACAATCAACAGGGTCTACTAGAGCAGAGATGAAGAAAGTGATATTGGTTGAAGTATCATCTCTTGAGACAGTCATGCGGAGATTGTATGATAGGTTCATCACCATGCACAAGGCAATTGTCCATCTACATGGTCATCAGCAATGTTGCACCAAGATAGCGTGAACACTCAAAGATATACATGTTGTTGTTGATTATGTACAAACATGGACAATGAGGTACAAGGGAGCCCCTCTTCACTTGCACAAGATGATGAAGCCGCAAGTAGAATTTCACAAAGCACGCATCCGGATCTAATCTAGAACTATGAGGAACTCTCGTCACTCATCACCAATATTGAGGCTTTGTATGCATGGTTGTACAAGAATTTGGATGTCATGGTGAGAAAGTATGGAACCCCGTTAATCGGAACACTCACCGAGACCAAAGAGAAGAACCAAGTCTAACTGGAGCTCAACGCATACTTTGATCAGTTGATGCTCATGGCCACCAGCGCAAATTTACAAGTCAACGCAGATATCATGCGGATGTATATCGTCGGTCTGACCTTGGTTAGGACTAAGTTTCCCATGTTACAGGATGAGTTGGCTAGAGGTTCCAAACCAGTATACCCGAAAGCAATGGAGGAAAGAGTTTGTTTCCAGGAAGACATCATCAAAGAGTATGCAGAAACCATCGCACACTACCAAGCATGACATCAGTTTGTCATCGAGGATCACGAAGAGGATGTTGATGAGTTGGTCTTTCAACAGTCGTCTGAGTCTTATTGTTGTCTTATTTGGCTCACTCAAGCTTATTTTTGTCCCACATGGGTATATGTGGAAAATGTATTTTTGTAAACATGATGTAAAGTGAAATTCTAAGTGTCATTAGTGGAATGAAAACAGTCATATGTAATGGAACAAGTTATGTAATGAAGTTGAAGAGTCATGAAGATAGTCCAAGAGTCACAAAGGAGAATGTCAAGGGTCACCCCACCCTTTGCTATAAATAGAACCTCATAACTCATAGAATGGGATTTTGGGAGCCAAGGTTTTGCTAGGCATTGCTTAGAGAGGGCTTGAAGAGTATTGTGACGAGCCTTGGCTTATCCTCAGTGCAGAGAAATTACATCTCTTTGGAGGAGCAGGTGGTGTTGACTTTAATGTTCCACTATTGGGGTTAGTGGTTTTCATGGTTGTATGTATGGATGGAAATTTCACTTTATATAATATAACTAGGCTAGCATATCTTCATGTGTATGTTGTTATTGTAGTTCAACTATTATGGTTACTTTAACATTGTATGTTGTTTAACTTACACATTTGTGTATGAACTATTTCGTATGTGATTGTATGAATCTTGTTGAAGTCATGTTGTTGGCTTAACCCATCACTTTGGATTGTCGACTATTCTGCTTTCTAGCTCGTGATCTCATTCAGCTCGTGTGTTCCTTTCGGGCTATGTACTATTATAGGCTTCTAAGGGATACACTTATTATCCCCCTTTGTGTATTATAACCTCCCCATGCATCTCTCTTAACTCGATGCAAGGTCACACACTTGCTTCCTACAAGGATATCTTTCTTACCTCTACGCACTATCGCAGTTAAGGCATAGCTTTACTACCCATTACTGGGACTCCTACTCTAAACGTTTGAGGTCTAGTTGGGACTTCTTACCAAGGAGATCCCCTGACATGTTGGTGGGTCCAACACCGTCAACATGTTCTTACCTAATTACATAAGTAAGAAAATACTAGCTTTGAATCCTATGATCTAGTCTCGGTTGGCCTTGGAAAGTGTAAGGAGGAGGAATCTAGATCTCGTCCAAAAGGCTTGGTTAGTGTGAATCCCACTAAATTACAGGCAGGAAAGAGAATGTGTAACCTTGGTGAATGGGATCTATCAAAATGCATGTGCGCATACTGCCATAGATTGCCGCATACTGCCATAGATTGCCAGTTTATGGTGTTTTGTCATCAACAAGTGCCTATATAGCTGTTTCAAGAAGCTTAGGCTGCAATTGTCATTTTTATGAATTACAAGTACCTATCTAATTGTTTCAAGAAGCCTAGGTTGCAGTTGTCATTTTTATGAATTGTCAACACATAAGAGAGTGAGAGTAACTACACATGAACCATAATAATAAGAATAATAAGAAAAAAAAAAATGAAAAACCCTATATATTTTTTCTCCTTGAAAAAAATTATATCATTAACTTACATATACCTATAATGGAGTTATATCTCAAAAAAGCTACACTAATGAATATCATATTCGTATTTAAATTTCCACTCAATATAAATATTAAATATTCCCTATACTACACTTATAGTATTAGTGTTGAGTAATTATAATTAGTTTATATCATCTATGTATTCACATGTCCACAATTTTAATCTTCCATCTAATACACTTATAATATTAGTGTTGAGTATGTATAATAAGTATGGTATATGATGTTATTTTATGTCTCTAAATTTATAAACGTTATTATTGTATTTTAATATAACGAGCAGTCGTGGTGATCCTACCTCTTTTTCCAAGTCATTCCGTAATTTGCTTTGGCCAACACATTGTTCTACTTTATCATAGCATAGGTGGTTTTTTTTCTAGTGGATGGTCGTTTCAAGTATCGCTCTCCTTGAACTTCTGGGATATGGATTGAATAAGAAATACTCTTTTTCAGTTGCTCAATCTCTTAGTTACGAAATTGCTCTAGCTTTATTTTCAATATAAATCTACAATAATTTAAAAGAAAATTTACTATGATAATATCAATAGCGCCCATTCCAAAATGACTCATAAGGTGTGTAAGAAACGTGACTCTCGGGCTGTCAAAGGGACGCCCTTCTGCTCCACCACAGTCCAGCTCCAAGTACAAGCTGTCATAATCATTCTATGCACAATCCGCAGCCATATCAACCATAGGGTGATCGCCGGTGGATCCTCTAATGGATTTGATCCCAGGATGCCTCAGGATTTTCATCAGACCTGCATGCATCTCGTGACCCTCCAACTCCCTCCCAGGCAAACTCCCTATCCGCGCCTTCCTATTTTAACCCCCTTTTCGGATCATTTCACCATCCTCAGCAAGTTGAAATCCGGCCTCCTTCGCTCTTTCTTTTTTGTTATTGCATTCAGGAGTTGCGCTCCTTGCTTCAGTAACTCCTCCCGCCTCCTTTATGCCCTGCATCCTGCCACTTATCTCCCCTATTCAAGTGCTACTGTTAGCAGACAGCTCCTGCAAGCTCCTGTGATCCTCAGTCTTCCCGAGCAGCAGGCTCATCAGCGCCCCTTTCTTTGCGCAACCTGCCTCATCTGTTCTCCCGCTCCTTGAATCTGTATCTCCTCCCTGGAATTTAGTATCTCAGAGCGGCCCTCTCTCTGCGCTCACAGCTTTCCCTTAGCCAATCGAACCTCTTTTGCGGCCTCTGTTCCTTATTCTGGCAGCATAGTGTGTCTCCTTCTAAATCTCAAACATTTCCGCCTCTCTTCCCTCAGTCCTACTATCGCCCTCATGGCCCGCAGCGAAGACTATCTGCACTATGCATGGCCCGCAACGAAGACTGTCTACACTGTGCAGACTTGCAGGCTGATCTTGAAGAAGTTAGAGCTCAACAACATATCCTGGAGAATCAGCAGAGGATCCTGGAAACGAGGCTTGAAGATCAAAATCGAATCTTGAATGAGAAATACAGAGTTGAAATAGATCTTTTCTTGCACAGAGTTGCCTCTCTTCATGAACAATTCAGTCAACTCTCAAATCATTGCAGCCATGTTGAAGAATCAATTTCCATCTTAAAATATATGATGGAAAAGAAAAACAATGTAGCCACCAGCTCCTCAAGTGTCAAACAGGAGGGAGTGGATCCACAACCAGAGGAATCCACCGCAAGGCAAATCAGTGACATAGTTATAGACTAATATGTTTTGCAAGTGTCAATTTTGGATGTCCCAGTATGTTAGAATCTATAGTAGCTTAGTTATTGTTAGATGTAGAAGTAGTAGAAAATGGATCAAGGAGATATCCTCATTTTGTAAATCTCTTGATCCAAGCTGATATCGGCAATTATTGTAGCTCAGGAGTCAGGACTCCATTTCTTTTTTCGGTTGCTATATTAGTGGCTGAAAAAAGAAATGGAGTCATGACTCGTGAGGTACAATAATTGTCGATAACAGCTTGGATCAAGAGATTTAAAATATGAGGATATCTCTTTGATCCTTTTTATACTACTTCTACATCTAACAGTAACTAAGCTACTATAGATTCTAACATATTGGGACATCCAAAATTGACACTTGCAAAACATATTAGTCTATAACTATGTGACTGATTTGCCTTGCGGTGGATTCCTCTGGTTGCGGATCCACTCCCTCCTGTTTGACACTTGAGGAGCTGGTGGCTACATTATTTTTCTTTTCCATCATATATTTCAAGATGGAAATCGATTCTTCAGCATGGCTGCAGCGATTTGAGAGTTGACTGAATTTTCCATGAAGAGAGGCAACTCTGTGCAATAAAATATCTATTTCAGCTCTGTATTTCTCATTCAATATTCGATTCTGATCTTCAAGCCTCGTTTGTAGGATCCTCTGTTGATTCTCCAGGATACGTTGTTAAGCTCTACCTTCTTCAAGCTCAGCCTGCAAGTCTGCACAGTGCAGACAGTCTTCGCTACGGGCCATGAGGGCGATAGTAGGACTGAGGGAAGAGAGGCGGAAATGTCTGAGATTTAGAAGGAGACACACTATGCTGCCAGAATAAGGAACAGAGGCTGCAGAAGAAGTTCGATTGGCTAAGGGAAAGTTGTGAGCGTAGAGAGAGGGCCGCTCTGAGATACTAAATTCCAGGGAGGAGATACGGATCCGAGGAGTGGGAGAACAGATGAGGCAGGTTGCGCGAAGAAAAGGGCGCCGATGAGCCTGCTGCTCGGGCAGATTGAGGATCACTCACCATCCTCAGCAGGTTGAAATCCGGCCTCCTTCGCTCTTTCTTTTCTGCTATTGCCCTCAGGAGTTGCGCTCCTTGCTTCAGTAACTCCTCCCGCCTCCTTTATGCCCTGCGTCCTGCCACTTTTAACTTAATACATTTAGAATTCAAATAATATGGTGATTTAGTAATATATTTATTATTATTTTTGCTTTCATGTTGGGATATGGCAATGGGTAATTTGTTGACTGGTCATTAATTCAGTCAATTTTTTATATATTTTTAGTTTTACTAAAGTGAAATTTTGGGAAAAATAAATAAATAATTTTGGTATTATTATTTTATTTAAAAAAAAATTCAGTTAATCGGTAATAATTTTCACACTTTATTGGGAAATGCCTTTAATTTTACAACTCAGGAATACAACGTTCACATCACTAATTAATTGTCTAATTTATTACTTTTATTACTGGTGTCTATAATTGTGCAAGTGGTTTGTTGTAATTTATTGAAATTTAATATGCAAATATTATTTTATTACTTAGGATTTCTTATTTGTTTCTATAATTATGTAGGAGTTGTATTTTAGTTTATTAAAATTCGATATGTAGATATTATAAAGACATTGACTTTGGTTTTTCCTTGAAATTAAAACTACCATACGCCAAACGGGAGCGGGAGCGACCTCTGCGGCGACCACTGCGACGAGAACACGTTCCATGGTGACCAACCAGCGCCTTCCTCTTGTTGAATCCACATCAGGACAGTTGTTGTATTGCTCCATCGTCGGTGTTCCCTTCTCATCAACCTGTCTGATGCTCGTGGCTCACTCTCCAGGTTTGCCATCTGTCTCATATCCATGTCTAAACTCTCGTCTCTCGACCTCCATATATTCACAGAGCCTCTATTGTGAATAGTTTTGGGCGCTTCTCGCTCGTCGACCTCTCTCATCTTAGACGGTCGACTCTCTTTCTTCTCACTTCCTGCTGTTAGCTCCGACCTCTGTTTTCATCTGCCAAACTCTTCATGGCAGGCACTCTCGTTCACAGTGGTCGTACTTGCGGTATAAGGTCTGTTTTATGCTCTCCTCCCCACATGCTTGATATATAATTTTCGTTCTTCTCTGTTTTTCCTAGATGCAGAATCATAGGTTACTATTTCTGCTCTGCTTGTGCGATGGTTTATAGATTATATCTAGTTGCTTCCTAATTTGGTTACATTTACGAAAGCTCTACGTTATGAATATGGATTTTTTACAGTTGATTAAAGCGCAATTTTCCATTTATAAACCATGCAAAGACATCAGGTTCAAGATTGGAAAGTGGTGGTGCATATTTGAATTATACTGCTGATGTTTCGTTTGCTGCGTATCCCCTGCTCACTAGAACTACCATTACAGTGGTTCATTCCTTGCTCCTGTTACCGGAATTGTTGTCATGGTTTTCTCAAATCCGGTATCGTGGTTTTTTCAAATCTCTTCTTTTAGGGATTGTGCCTTTGTCCTCTCTGTACATCTTTGTCCATGCAATAACTATTTTCCTTTGTTTTTCTTCCTTTTTGGTCGAATGGCAACCTGTTGATGCCAGGACTCTCTTTTTTTCTACCTTCCACAGCTATTATCTGTTTCTTCTTGTCCTTGATCCATATTGGGATTATTTTCTCTGACTGTACTTTTCTTTTCTCGACCCTTCCTTTTCTCTGCTGTGTTAGAATGAATCTATATCGCTTTCGGTTTTCCTTCTCTAGGCACTATATGCTCAGTCCTTCATCCCTTGTCTTTCGTCACCAACATTTATGATTCTGCTTCCATCTTCTTTGTTCTACTGTCTCATATCTTGCTAATCCCTAGGCGGGATTTTGCCTGCGATTGGCGCGCATGGAGGG
The DNA here is from genome assembly GCA_000404065.3 of Pinus taeda. Classification (NCBI taxonomy): domain Eukaryota; kingdom Viridiplantae; phylum Streptophyta; class Pinopsida; order Pinales; family Pinaceae; genus Pinus; species Pinus taeda. The sequence goes on from APFE031327217.1 coordinate 41,494, forward strand.
CGGTTCTGACTCGACTGCCACCAAGGCCCTTATAAATGCCACATTGGAAGCTGAACAGGCTTGGAAGGCCGCCACCGCTGGTGGTGACTGGCAAGGCACTTTGAATGATGTGGCTATCAAGCCGTCCTATCAGCATATCGATCCTAATCCCCCTACCCATAGGGTCAACGGAGAGCATTATACAACAAGTCCTACAAGCCCGTTCGGACATCTGCCCCACCTATGGCTCTTAAGCTAGACTCTGTTCATCTCTCTGAATGCATTGATAGCCTTCACCACCTTGCTCTCATTGGACGATGGCACTTCCCCATTATGAACGATGCTGATATGCGCTTATGGCTTGCATCCCACTGGAAGCCGGTCATTGGGTATATCCCTGTGATCTCTAATCTTATGAAAGGTTGGTATTGCTTTCATTTCCTTGCTGTTGGGGACGCTGAAGCTATTTTAAAGCTCCCATGGGTTTATAAACGCAGCTTCCTTGCCCTGTACCGATGGTATCTTGGGTTTGACCCTTTGTGCAACACTCCGTCTAACAATCTCATTTGGGTAAAATTGCCTAATCTTCCCCTCGAATTCTGGTCGAAGGAAACTCTTGAAGAGATTGGGAATGCGATTGGCCATTTTGTCTATGTGGACCCCTAGTGCATTGGCAAGAAGGATAAGAGAATCTCTTGGATTCTCATCGAGAAATCCTACAGGGGAGGATATCCCGAATTCCTCGAGATTGACTGGTGGAACCTTCATATAAAACGGCGCTTGGATTATTGGGGCATCCCATTCCGCTGTGCTACCTACCATAAGACCGAACACTTAATAAAATGCTGGCCCCGCCACAAGCTCTCCCGGCCCCGCCCCTCTCGTCACCGAGCTGGAAAATCCATCTCCCCTGATAACTCCTCCTCCTCTTAGCCTTCGAACCTCCGTCATCTGGCGGCTTCTTCTGACCCTCCTCTTTTTCCCTCATCCAATGAACCCTCCACCCGTCTCGCTTCTCTACACCTTGACCCCCCTGCTCCCCCTGCCCCCCTATCCTGGAACCCGTTGACCCCGCTGCTATCCCATCCCCTATCCCGTTATCTGTCAAGGACTTTTCTTTTGATACATCTCCCATCCCTATCTCTTCCTCCACCCCCTCCCCTGACAAGGCACTTCTTTCAATTAAGGGAAAGGGTCCTTGTACATCCGTCACCCCTGTCAACTCCCCCACATCTTCCCCCATTAATCAATTTGACAACGACCTAGACATCTTCCTATCCCGTAAATCCCTGGAACTTGAACCTCTCACCATTCACAAACCTCCGGCGCCTGGTCTGCCTTTCATTAGCTCGGATTCGGCTAAGAATATCACTGTCAAGAAGAAGTCACATGGTGGCAGCAGGCATTTCAGAGGCGGAACCACGGTTACAGAGAGCGGTGTCAGGAACCTCTCTCTCATTGATGTTCCCATTTATGATCTACCGGATTCACAGCCTCTTAGAGCAAATGTGGCTGGCGAACCCTCAAAATGACTTTTATTGTCTCTCTGAATATTCGGGGCCTTGGCGTTGACCCCAAATTTCTAACGCTCAGGGACTTTTTCTGCTCTTCTCGTCCGAGTATCATCCTCATACAGGAAACTATGCACAATCGTGAGGTTACACTCTCATATTTCAGGAAACTGCTACCATCCTGGTACATGGTGGCCACAGACGCGGATGGACTTTCTGGCGGTCAAGGTACACTTTGGGACCCCTCACGTGTCAAAGCAAAAGCCTACAAATGTTTTGCTGGCATCTTCATTTCAGCCACAGTCAGAGGCATTAGCATCCCATTGAATATTCTAAATATATATGCGCCCTATAAAAATAGGACCCCTTTTTGGTCGAATTTTTTTTCCTCTGCAATCTTTGATATTGAACACTTGATTATTGCTGGCGACTTTAATCTCACTCTAAATTCTAACGAATGTTGGTGTCATTGTAGGCATTCCGACTCTCTTGCAGATTCCATCAAGATTGATCTTCTTAATCATAACATAATTGATATTTCTCCTGGAGAGATGAAGCCGACGTGGACAAATGGCAGGGCCAACCAAGCTTACATAGCCAAGAGGATCGATAGGTTTTTGGTCCACGTCAGTATTATTAATATCTTGGGCATGCCTAGTCTCACGGTAGAGAATATCCTGGTCTCTGATCATCGCCCCATCATTCTCTCATGGCTGGACCGTGGCATCAAAAAGGGCTATCCATTCAAATTTAATTGCACATATCTTCTGGACTCCACTTTTAACGAGCTCATTATCAGCTCTTGGAAACAGGTTTCTACTACTCCTTCACATCTGCCCCCCTGCACATTTCGTGAGAAATTGCATGTGCTGAAAAAGATTGTTAAAGCCTGGGAAGTGGGGAATAAGAAAAAAGACAAGGCGGACCTCCTCCACATCCAACAGGAGATTGATTCCATCCTGCGGACAGCCACTTCTTCTCCCCTCACCTTTGACATGAAATGCCGCATCCGTGCACTTGAGGGGAAAAGGTTCGATATTCTCAAGAAACAGGAAGCCACCTGGCAGCTTAAAACTAGGGCTACATGGCTGTGGGAGGGGGACAAAAACACGAAATTTTTTCAAAAAGTCGCCAATTCGAGAAGAAATAAAAATGCCATATGGAAGATCAATAATGACAAATGCGACATCTTCGTTTCCCAGTAGGACATCTCTCGGGAGGCAGTCTCTTTTTTCAAATAACAATTCGCGAGGAGGCCAAATGTTGCTTTTCAGGATCTCTTATGGGGTATCGATCCGGCCCCCCTTATGTTTGATGAACATGCAAACGAGGCGTTATACAAAACAGTCTCAGAAGAGGATCTCCTTCGAACTATGAAATCCTTCCAGAAGGACAAGTGTCCAGGGCCAGATGGCTAGACCATAGAATTTCTCATTCATTTCTTCGATCTCTTCAAGCTGGATATCCTTTCCATGGTGGAAGCTTCAAGAAATATAGGCACCATTCATCCACACACCTCCTCGACACTAATTGCTCTCATCCCTAAGAATTCAGATCCTGAATCATTTAAGGACTTCTGTCTGATCTCCCTGTGCAACATTACTTTCAAAATCATCACTAAGATTATTTCCAAACGGATCAAGGGCTTTTTGGCCTCCTCCTTATCAAAAGACCAATACGCTTTCCTTCAAGGCAGGAACATCCTCGACGCTGCGGCTAATACTCAGGAATGCCTATCTTCTCTCTATGCTCGACATCAGGCTGCGGCCATCATGAAGATTGATCTTCATAAGGCTCTTGATTGCATCGATTGAGGATTTGTGGAATGATTGCTTGCTAAGGTTGGTCTCCAGCCACATAACATACAATGGATACTAGCATGTTTTATGAACGTCAACTATGCGATGATCGTAAACGGCTTCCCAACTCATTTCTTCCAAGCACAAAGAGGATTGCGCCAGGGATGTCCTCTGTCACCTCTTTTGTTCATCCTTGTCATGAATATTCTGAGTCTACATATCAACAAAACGGTGGTTGAGAAAAAAATTGAGGCGATTAAAATTTGCAGACAAGTATATATCTCTCATAATCTCTTTGTAGACGATGTACTCTTGTTTGTTATGCTCTGTAGGTCTTCATGGGTTTGTTTCAAAGACATTCTGGATCGTTTTCACTGTGCAACCGGGCTCTTCATCAACAAATCAAAATCCACGCTATATCACAACGACATGGATCTGGATATGGTGGTTTGGATCTCTCAGCTCTTCGGCATCGAATCGGCCTCTATTTCCCAGGGCCTCAAGTATCTTGGATTCCACCTAAAACCTATCGGTTACTCCAAACATGACTAGTTATGGCTGACTGCTAGATTTTATAAGCGAATCTCCTCTTGGGAATACAGATATCTCTCTCTGGTGGGCAGGGTCACGCTCTCCCAAGCTATCCTACTTCAGATGGCGGGGTACTCGGCACACTTCTTTCATCTCCCGATCAGCATCATCAACAAGATGGCATCTATCACGGCAAATTTTATCTGGGGTGGTAGCAAAATAAAACAAAGTTTCATTTGACTAAAATACACAGGATCACAATGCCAAAAATTTAGGCATATGGGGTCTGAAAGACCTGAGGATTTTTGGCAGGTCACTTATTTGCAAAACTCTCTACAGAGGCATTTTTGGCACGGGCCATGGAGCATTACCATTCAACAAAAATATTTGAAGGGAAAGGGACTGGAATTCTGGTTACGAAGAGGCGCTATTGGTGTTCGTAGAGGCTCTGTCATCTGGCTCAACCTAAAGTCTGTCGAGAAGTATTTCCTATCCAAACTCAGATGGTGTCTACACTCTCGAAACCATGTGCTCATTGGTATAGACCCAATTGCCAGCAAACAAAGTTTCTATCTTCCTGACGATGTTATTTCCGCCTTGCATTGCCTAGGAATCTTCACATGGGATAAAATCATATTGGAATGGACGAGCCCCTCCCCCATATGGAAATCTACTGAACAGATCTGTCTGTCGGCTCATCTCTCTACAATCTGGGTACAGGTCACCACGTCTCTACAGGCTTGTGGGATAATGCGCAGGGGTCCTTCCGACCATCTATATTGGTTCACATCCAACGCTTCTGCCCCTATCTGTGTCAAAGATATATATTCAGAGCTCATCGCTACACTGGTCCCAGTTACTGCTCCTATTTTCCCCACGGCACTATGGAAGACTGGATGCCCACCAAGGATGATTTTCTTCGCATGGCTACTATTCAGCAATAAGAACCTGACATGGGACAATTTGAGAAAGTGATCATGGCATGGACCCAGCAGATGCTCTATCTGCGAGACCGACGAAGAGTCAATTTTTCATCTTTTCTTTCAATGCAGCTCCACACAGGATATCTGGTATGAACTTGCACACTTACATAATTTTCCTCACGTTGTCTTCGATACTGTGCATGCAGCCTTCCATTGGTGGTCATCTCAAAGTGAAAATCGCTGACCTCTCCTCATTATCATAGTCTGGTTTGTATGGAGGTGGCGTAATCACAGGATCTTCAACGACTCGAATGTCCCTCTCAATTCCATTCTGCCCTACATATGCTCATATTACGACTACATCACCAGTAACAGGGCATAGCTCCTTTTTGAGGCTTTTTGTTTTCATATATTTGTGGCATTTTCTTCCATATATCTATTTCACAGGACCATTTGCATATGATGTATCCTTCACACTTTTTTGTCTCTCTTCGCTCCCACTGAACATCTTGTGATCTGCACATCTAAGGTGTATCTTTCTGTAAGCAATCTGGCCTTTATATTGCCTTAATATAACTATTCATCTTTTTCTTCTGAAAAAAATTATAAAGACATTGACCTGATAATAATGATTCATTTCTCATATGGATTTGAAGAATTTTTTTCCCAAATTAATAAATGAGTGAGGAAAATCCTCGTCTCTCTGATTTAGTCGTCGTTGTATTCAGCATGCCAATAATTATTGCAAATTCTCGTTGAAACAGTAGTTGTAGGCTGCATATTTATGGTCTGACTCGCGAGTTAATCAGACGTAGAAGTAAACTTTGCAAGACACAGTCACACAAACAACCCAATGGAGTTATTTAAGTATTTTGTGTCTGATTTTACTAGATTTTAAGTAATATTTCAAAAATATTTTGCAGATTTCTTTTAGCTACACTTAAGATTTAATGGAAAATCAAATTTGGGACTAGATTAGGTTATTGAGATTAAATAAAAAAATATTGTTTATTATATTTAATGTAAAAATATTGTCGAGACTCGAGTTTGGCTAAAAAGTTGAAGCAAAAGAGAATTTATGCCACACACTTTTTTAAATTTTGGACATCAACTAGATAAAACAAATTAAATAAAATCAATATTTAAATTTTAAATAAAATAATAATATTAAAACTTAAATATAAGAGTTATATTTACGATTTAAAATAATTTTAAGCAAAGTCTAATTGTAATGGTAATGTATGTAGGAATTAAAATTTAACTATAAAGATTTATGTTAAAGGCTTTGAATTTTTTCTCTTTAAACACAAGAAATTTGAATAAAATGTAAATAAATTATAATATGTTAGACATTTAAGAAGTAAAATTCAATTCTGCATAATTACGAATAACGAAATATTTCAATTTACTAATAAGTGAAAATTAAATTGACCAAATTCTAAATATTAACATTAACTTAAATTCAATATTTTTACTTTAATTTAACTATATTTAAACTAATTGGCAAAGACTAGCTACTATGTAGCACTTGTTTTATCACTTAATACAACTAGACATACATTAGACATACATTGAAATTTAAACTTACTATTTTACTTATCACTCCTAAATATATCATATAGATGAATTATCATATAATACTCTATCTATGTGGAAATATTACAATGCCTTCTTATATTATAAGATTCCAACCAGACTATCTATCTATGTGGAAATATTACAATGCCTTCTTACGTTATAAGATTCCGACCAGACTATCTATCTATGTGGAAATATTACAATGCCTTCTTACATTATAAGATTCCAACCAGACTATCTTCATAGAATATTGATTCTAACCACCGACAATACATTGTTTTGGATGTACTCGTCATTATCCAATTAATACAAGTTATCCTGTTAATACAAGAAAATAGAACAATACAATTATTATTATCTTTTATAATCTTATCAACGCAACTCACAGTGAAATGGAGTGCATCACCATTCAGTTGGCATCACTGTATCTTCAGGATACATAAAATTACTGCTAGAACTAAATTTGATAGTCGGAGTGATTCACATAATAATAAACTCAAGTAATCCTGAGTATGGTCTCACCTTGGATTCACTGTTAGCAATCCGCATCCCAGCTTACTAGCAAAAAACAGTTAATAGAGGTTAACTATGACCGTAATTTAGGGACAAGCTTAAGTTAGAGCATGCACAACTAAAGTGAATTCAAGTTGGGGTTCAGTAAGATACTGAATTTGTTATAACAACTCTGAATTTTTCCTTCTCATACGTTAATATATAGCACAACCAAGAATACAATGTGTGATCCGAGTCAAACGTTGGGGTTTTATTGGCTCTTCGGATTGCCACTTGGCATTGGAGTTGGTTAATGAGAGTGCCAAGTGTTTCAAGCTAACAAGAAATGAACTAAATAGATATATACTACTTTCAATTTTAAAATTTGATCTCCAATTAATGAACAATTACATGAGGTCACTTTAAAATCTGTAATAGGAAGGATAATGAGTGGTTTAAAATTTCCGAGATTTATTTTATTACCTTCTTTACTTATCTGGTTGTTCATTGTGAAAAAAGAGCAACCATTCATGGAAAAGATGTAGGTAATGTTTCTTTATTCTAGTCACAATACCATCAAACATATCTGATATTCACGATGTTTCAATGTCAGAGCAACACTATACTATGTGCATTCATTTTGGGGATATATATTTAGGAAAAAATGACATAATATATTGAGTATATTATAAGAGCTAAAGGGTTTTTATATTGGTAGCTATAAAAAAATGGAGCTCAAAGTTAATGAAATCATATAAAAATGTATAAAAGACGTTAATGAAAAAATGGATACCTACAGTATGTAGTGAAAGTAGGTGTTTTTTAAATTGGGAAAGTGTATTGCGTTAATATTGGTAGGGGGTTAAATGATGTGATTTTTAGAAATATTTTTCAAGATATAACCAAATTAAGAATATTATTTAATATGCCACGAACAAAGTTCATTAAGTAAAGCCCCCTATATATATAATGCATTTCCTTATTAAACCATAAAAAATTTGATAAACAAGACAATAAAAATATAATCTCCTAACAAAATAATGTAATAAAATGTTAATGTTTAAAATAACATATATATAAATTCCTCACCACATTTAAATAAATTGCATCGCCATTTCTAGAATTATTTTCATTAGTTGAGTGTCATTATGTGATAGTTTTGTCATAAACATACTTATTTTTCATGGTCTGCTCATAGTCAAGAGCGCTTGATCTAAGTGCCTTTTTTTTTTATCAAGAGTAGGACCTTCTATTAAACTTAGTCAAAAATACATAATTTACAAGGAGCCACACCCGCTCTGCGAGAGTTCAACAGTCAGTCGGGCAAGCCAAACCAAACCAATCACCAAAAACTAAGAGCAACCTAAATCGGAAATTCGGGGAGAACCGCCAAACAAAACACAAGATCTTCTAACAGTGTTGTTGTGCATCAAATGAGACAAGAAAACCATAGAGGGCAAGTCCATAACTTGTAGTGGAACCACAAGAGGTCCCTCCACAAGCCAAACTGAAAACTGACAAACGAACCCGACGGAAGTTAAAAACATAACACTCTAAACATTTTTTGGGTCTAACCAAAACACACAAACAATCGCCACCGTTGATCCACTGATTAAGATCCAACGGTCATCAAGGAAATCGGAAGGATGAGAAGCGCGAGAGTTCAGGCGGTTTTCTCTCTCCTTGTTCCGCAACGTGTCGCTCAAAGAGTGGAATAAGAGCCAAACATAGAAATCGGAAATTGTTCAGGTCCCACTCGATATACTACTTGCGGTATTGGACCGGTTGACTCGTGGAAAAAACAAACATGACTTTTTGCCACGTGTTGTCCCTTAATTCCTTCCAGCGGGCAGTACTTAAGCCAATCTCATTCACCTGGATTCTCTGTCAACCACCACCTAAGTCAAATGACGAGGGCTACCCCATCCTGTGTAGCTATCCGAGTCAAACCTTTAATTATTCAAGCAATGGGAATCCAGACCTTGGAAAATAACCGAACCAAGGTAGGTTAGACTGTGTGGAGTTCTCCAACCTCCCGCTGGTCTTTAGGGTCCCTTTGATCCATCCTGTTAGTCCATAGTTCCATATCCTGGGTAGCCTAACAGAGACATTCTTCCCACAATTTACCTGGCGAAAGAGGAATCCCAAGCATACCTAGAATCCTTGTCCCTATTTGTGACCCCTTCATTTTCCAAATGATCTGCTAACATATTAGCCTTCCTTTTCACATGAGAAAATCTGGCAGTTTTAAGGGTTCGCAGGTGAGAATAGATGTGATAAGAAACCTGCAAGAGCTTCCAATGCTTCGACACTTTATTTGGAGAGGTTCCATTGCTAATTTTCTTAACCGCTCTAATAATTAATTCTGAATCCGCTTCAATTATAACATTGTGTGAACTTGAATTCACAGGATTTTCAAGCATTGCTCTAATGCCATGAGCTCAGCCATGTTGTTTGTGGCCTTCCCCAAGTGGCCATGGAAGATTATTTGTATTTTTCCCTAATCATCTCTTATGGCACCCACAAAGCCCGCTAATCTTGGGTTGCCTTAGCTACTCCATCAATATTAACCTTTAAGAAACCATAAGGAGGAGGCTTCCAGATGGTATCACACTTGTTTATAAGGCTCACTGCCTTCATTATTCCCAGAGGATTGATAGACTGGAGCCCCAAGTGAAGTAAAATTATCTCCTCATGGGGCAGGGGAGGATCTCTAAGAAGGGTCCTCAGCAAGACTCTTACTGTGTCTTTGAGCTGCCTTAGAATTTGCTCAATTATGTGTTGGCGCCTGTGTGTTTTGTTTTTAACGATTCAACTGTTGCGTTCTTTCCATACATTCCAGATGAAAAAACCTGGAACCAAAATCCAGGCTTTATTAACTATCTCATTCCCTGAGAAGTTCCTCCTCCAGTTCTTTAGGGTGTTGGATATGTTGAGACTATCCCTATCAGTTTGTCTAAAAATAGCAGTCACCCAGTTCCACACCTTTGAAGTGAAAGGACTGAGGTTGAGAAGGTGTTCAATCGTCTCCTCATGAGCGCCACAAATGTAACACCTGGAAGGACCAATGAAGCCTTTCTTGAGGAGATTCTCCCAAGTTAAGATCTCCCTTTGATACACTAGCCAGATGAATAGCTTTATTTTCATCCAATGCGGACTTTGCCAAAGTTTCTTCCAGATCAGATCAGGATTCACAAAGTTATATCCCGTGATGTCATGTTTGGCCTCTTTGAGGTTAAAGTTGCCTTTAGTGTTCTTTCCCCGTCTTAATTGATCCGTTGATGAAGAAACAAGAATCATTCTACACTCTAGCTCTTGGGTGAGGGCTTCTGCCTTGGTTTTCAATTGGTTTTCATCACTGTATCCTAGATCCTTCCGCTCCCTCCATTTTCCATTATTCCTTCCCTGATCCCAAAAGTCTTTTACCATAACCATACCTTTGTTGTCTATGTCACTTTTGAGATGTGCAAATTCATCCTTATAAAGGTTGGGTTTTTGTTGCCAGTTATCCCCCCAAAATCAAGCAAGATCCCCTACTCGAATTTCCCAAACACAATGTTGTTGAACAATGTTTTTATTATCCCAGGCAAGGTTCCAAATATGGGAGCCCCTGTGCCCTGACATTTTAATGTGATCCTTATCCTGCCAGTACTTGGCATATTTTTGTTTCCAAAGCTTAGCCCAGGGGGCATTCAGTTCCTTAATCCATCTCCACCAACACTTGGCTCCCTAAACTCTGCTGAGGGTCTCAGGATCATGAAACCCCAATCCACCATGGCTCTTGGGCTTGCAAAGCTTGTCCCAGGCTACTAAAGCCCACTTCTTTTTCTCTTCCCCTCTGCCCACAAAAAGTCCCTTTGTATGCTTCTTATTTGTTTCTTAATACCGTAAGTAGCAGGAAGAGCTGAAAACATAAAAATGGGAATGACCTGCAAGACCGCCTGTGTGAGCACAAGGCGTCCTGCTAGATTTAGTGATCTGCATGTCCATTTTCTGATCTTGTCCTGAAGTTTATTTAAAATTGGTTCCCACACTTTCTTGCTTAGCGGTTTGTTAGTAAGAGGAATGCCAAGATATTTGGAAGGTAGTTGTTCTCTTTGAAATCTAAGAATTCTAGTAATATTTCTCTAAATAGCAATATTAGTGTTAAAGAAAAAAACAATGGACTTGTTAAGGCTTACCTCGGTGCCTGCTACCATAGAAAATTCATTTAATATGTTTTTGATTGCTCTAGCCTCCCTGGCTGTAGGTATGCCCTGCAACATTGTGTCATCGACAAATTGTTGATGAGTGTTTGCCTCTCCATCCGCGGTGAGTTTGATACCCTAAATTCTTCCTTTAGCATTTTCCATTTTAATTGCTCTACCTAGCCCTTCCATCATGAGGACAAAGAAGAACGGTGAAAGCAGATCTCCTTGTCTGAGCCCTCTAGAGGGAGTGAAGGTCCTTGATGGAGCTCCATTAAGCAGTATGGAAAAACTGGTTGAGGTAACTAATGCCATGACCCATCTTATCCAGTTCTGATCAAAACCATATGCTTTTAGAATTGCTCTTATGTAAGCCCAGCTCAATTTATCATAGGCTTTTGCGAGGTCCAACTGAATGATCATACCAGCTTGTTTGTTTCTTTTGAGAGAGTGTACCACCTCATGGGTTTGGATGATATTGTTCAGGATTTGTCTTCCCTCCACATAGCCTGTTTTCTCCTCCAATATGAGAAGGGGTAGAAGTGGTTTGATTCGATTGGCTATTACTTTCGAGATAATTTTATACACCACATTACATAAGGCTATGGACCGAAAACCATCTGGAGTCATGGCATTTTCCTGCTTTGGAATCAGAGCTATGAAGGATGCATTTAGAGCCTTTAGAACCTTTTTGGATCTTCTTGAGTCTTCCACAACCTCAAGGATGTCATGTTTGACAATTTCCCAACAGGCCTTGAAGAAGTCTACATTGAATCCATCTAAGCCTGGCGCTTTTCCATTATGCATTTCATTAATCACTTCACTGACCTCCTCTTCCGATACTGGCCTGTTGAGATTGTGGTTGTCCTCTCTGGTAACCAAGTGAGGGATATACTGAGTGAAATGGTCAATGAACCTAGATCTATCCTCCAGAGGCTCCTTTGCAATATTGCAAAAGTGCTAAACAAGGACCGCTTCCATATCATTCTGAGAAACAAGCTCAATGCCTTGAGAATATTTGATCTTTGTGATTATGTTGTGTGCCCTCTGAGCCATAGTGGTTTTGTGGAAGAATTTTGTGTTTCTTTCTCCCTCTTTAATCCATTGTATCCTTGATTTCTGCCTCCAATAAATTTCTTCTTGTAAGCATCGATCCTCCCATTCTTCCTATAGAGAGTCAGATAATTTTTGCCGCTCTTCGGTGAAGCCATCTGTGATGTTGATCTGATTGATATCCTGGAGCTTCAGTTTAGTTTCTCTATTGGCTTTGAAGATATCTCCAAATTCATTTTTGTTCCAAACTTTAAGACGGGATTTGATATGTTTAAGTTTATGTTGGAGCATATACATTTTTGTGCCCTGAATATTCAACTCCTCTCTCCACCATTTATCAACATTATTAGTGAAATTAGGGTGTGAGAGCCAGGCATTTTCAAACCTGAAAGGTTTGTTTCTCGGAGTGCCCATAAGGGTGGCTTCCAGCTATACAGGCTAATGACATGATCCTCCAAAGGGCAGAATGGAGGCTATCATGACAAGTCCTGAGAGAAAGAGGTCCTCTGAAATCATGAACCTATCAAGTTTGGAAGCAACTTGGTGAGCCCCTCCCCTTTTGTTGTTCTAAGTGAAGGTTCCATTAATTGTTTCAGTGTCCACCAGCTTCATGTTCATGATGAAGTTCTAGAAGGCCATGGAGTCTCTGCCTAATCGTCTAGTGCCTCCTTTTTTTTCCAAAAGAGATCTTATCATATTGAAATTTCCTGCAACGATCCAAGGAAAAATGGGATGTCTCACTCTTAGTTCCTCTAGGGAAGTGAGAAGCTTGAGTTTGTCGGCTTGCTTTTGAGGTCCATAAACATTTGTAATCATGTATTCCTTGTCCCCTACAGGTTGAAATATCAGGGAGAGATAGTTCCTAGATGCTTCAACATCTAGAATTCCCAATTTTTGTGTGTCCCACAAAGTGAGAATCCCCCCCCCGTCGAGTGATTTGCCTTAACCTCTAAATACTCATAATTGAATAACCACTTAGTATGAATATATCTTATCTTTTCCATTGAACATTTTGTCTCCTGAATAAAAACCATGTATGGTTTTTCTTCTTTCATTTTGTTACTAAGATTTCTTTGTTTCCTCCTATTCCCTATTCCTCTAATGTTCCAGGTTGTGAACTTCATTAAGAAAGGTTAGTAAAGGAATAACTGGTAAGATCTTTCATCTTACCTGAGTTGATCAATAGTTTTCCACATTCGTTCAGCAGTTCCTTCTGTCTCTTTCTTCCTCTTTTCCTGCCTGAGTTCTTTGGAGATTGCGCCTGAGGATTCTCCATCATCTTGACCCCACTTGGCTCCTAGCGTTCATGATTTCTTTTGACTCCAGCTCCCTTCGCTTGTGACCTCCAGAGAAAGAGTTGTTGTGCTCTATCATAGTCCTCTTTTAGCAGGGAGTCCACCCACGTGTTTTTTCCCTGTTCCAGAAATTTCTCTAGATCCAGATTTTCCCTATCCAAGATCTCTTGTAACTCTTGGTCCTCTATTCCTGCTTCACTTGGAGTCATCTCGTGATCCCTACTGATCTCCATCAGGCTTGGTAGATCATCCTTTTGTTGGTTGTCTATTGTGATATCCTCCATGTCAGCTACCCTATTCTATTCCTTTGTTGCATTCTCCATGTCCTGGAATGTCTCCTTGTTCCCCTCTTCTTCCTCTAAGATCTTAAAGTTGTTTTGTCTTGTATGTCTGTCCTCATTTACCTTCTTGTGTGGATGCTTTCCCCCTTTTCCTTTGCTCCCGACTTTGGTGAAACCCTCATGATCTCTCTCCACAATGGTTTTCTAGTTATCTTCCCTATTGATTGTGGGGCAGTCTCTATATAGGTGCCCATGTTCATGGCATTTGCAGCACCTAAATTGTATGTGCTCATAGTCCGTTGTCTGCACCCATTCTTCATCATATACTTCTAAAATGATCACTTCCGAAAGGGCTCTAGATAGATCCATTTCCACACATATTCAGGCAAAGGAGGTATATCTTCCTTTCAGAGTTGCCTCTGATATCTTCAAAAAATGTCCCAACTTGTTGCCTATGGTTTTCAAAGATTCTAGCAGCCAACAATCCAGAGGAAGGGAACATAGTCTGATCCAAACTGGTACTGATGTGAATGTTTCATGTTCCGGGACAAAGTTCATCATCCATGGCCGCATGTAGAGTCCTGCCATAGCATAGAAATAGGGCCCCCCTTCAAACACTCTATCTTTGTCTTCTAGGCTTGTGAACACTACTGTGAAAAGTCCCTTAGAACCTAGATGTAAATGTATTTCTCCCATTGGCTTCCAATGGCTCCTTATCCAGACATGTAACGCCCTCTCCATCGGCCATAACCCCATGAACTTGCATATGATTGCATGCTCCATCATATGATCTCTATGAGCTTGTATCGTTGGGTCGCTCAATAAGACCCGTGGAATAATGCTTGACTTGGGCTTGTAGACTCCAACAGTCTTTCCGGAAGCTGGTCTTTCACTACTGCCTCCATTCTCCTTTTCTTTTCTTGTTTCTTGTTGATTCCCTTCCTGATCCTGATCTCTACTTCTTCCAGATGTCCCCTGACTTCGGGCTTCTGAGATTTTGTCTAGTGATTTTTTGAAATGCTTCTTACCCATGTCCTGACTTCCTCCTGTGACTGCTTGGCTGTAGGAGGGAGCAGCACTCCCCCCTACGCTCCCTGCCATGGTACCCTAAATCCAAAACCCTATCTTCAGCTCCAACCCTAGCTTCTCTGCTTCTCGTATGAGCAAGTTTGTTTGATCTAAGTGCTTGGTAGAACTTAATGTATTGCAATATTACCAAGATGTCCTTTTGAATATCACAAGTATTTTTGTCAAATACTACATAGTTGAAGGGTCATAATATCAATTTTATAACCTCACAGTTTCAATAGAATTTTTTAATGCCAGAATCTTCTCTTACGACATTTCAAAATGAAGTCTCAACATGACACTAGAATGCTGACATCATTATTATGATTGGTAGAATATTTTTGTATTGATCATGCAATATATAAAAATATCAACCAATTCCATTAGAAGCGTAATCCTTTTAAAATTAATTAATTAAATAAAGCAATGAGAAATAGTTAATCGGTCACTAATGATTCATTAATGAACACGTAGTTACATGTTCGGTTTTTGATAATAAAAAATCGGACCAGATCTTTCAATACCACATTTATCATCTTGAGACAAATATCCAGAGATTGCACCACTAACCAAAAAAAAATAGAAAAACTCAGATCAATTACAAAGCGATTGTCAAAATAGATGATCAATTATAGATATTTTCATTGTTTACTTGATAAAATAACAAAAAAATATAATGGAAATTTCAAAAATGAATTTAGAAAATAATTATTCCATAATGGCATTAACAGTCTTTATAGATCTTTCTTCCATAATGGCATTAACATCTTTTATAAATCTAAATGATGATATGATGTTTCACTGACATAATAACTTCCAAGGTCATTATAGCAGAAGTGATAATAACGATTTCATTTTCTCAATTGTGTGAATGAAGAAGATAATGTTATATTAATAGGAAATGTTGGTGGACTGAGATATTGGAAATTCTAGTATTGAAAGACAAAGGCAGGGTGCTTGTTCAACAAATAACCAAGCTTTTCATTTGATAACCCTGACATAAATCTCCCAACGTTGAATAATATCACCAGTCATAATCATTGAGGGTGGCCCTTGGATTCCTATGGGCATTACTCATCGATTCACACCAAGTATCAAATTGTCAATGGGTTGTGGTTCAATGGTGAGGGTGATAACTTTCAAGTTGTTCACTGGGGTTCCAATTCCCATTAGCATATGCTTTAGCTATGCACTAATGTTGTAAGAATATTGGTTTTTATTACCTCTTTCATCACATATTTTGTCTGTTTACCCAATGTGCAAAGACAAACCATAGGCATCAGTGTCATAATAAGAAGATTTTACTTCATTCATATGTCCAACATATGAAGTTAAGCTTTCCTGTCAAAATCAAGTCTTTCATTCAATAAAGATTTGAGACACCAACATTCGAAATAAAGGTGTACAAGTTGCTAATCTGTGGAATCAAACGAGGAAGAAGATTAGGTGATGATAATACAAGGAGTACAATTTACTTCATTCAGCAGTAAAAAAAAAAGCTATTTAATCTTTTCAATCAAAATCTTTGAAAATGCAGTTGCTTCATCTGTGCAGGCAGACTATTTTTTGTTCATCCCTTGTGGGATGTTGCATGGAATCCTTTCTATCTAATTCGTAAAAGCAACACTTTCAAGAAAGTAAAAAATGCATAAGCTAGTAGGAAAATAGTATTTCATGTTGAGGAAAAGAGTGCATCAGACCTTCTTGCAATTTCTTGATATGTCCATGTAATAATGAAATCGGCATGATTCATTGCAAGAATGTTTGTTGTGAATTGCAAGAATAGTTCAATCCATTGTTTTTTGGCAGCCCGTAGAGGATTTCCTCCTTAGTATGACTTTGGTTGTTGATGGAGTAACTGAAGAAGAACCTAGATGTCTCTAACGAAGTCCCCTAAAAGCACCTTTACTAGCCCATAGCGAAGGGAGGACCAGGCACCCCCTTAACAAGCATAAGTCTACTTTCCATGTTTAGCAAGAGCCAAATCATATTTTCCTCGCCCAAATCAAGTATGACAATGATGTCATAGCCTTTTAATATCTATTTCCAAAGCAAGCATGAACTGCGAAACCAAGTCATAAACTTCCTAAAACTTCACAGTTTGGAGACAATAATTGTTTTTCATCTATTCTTCTATCCTTCCGCACATAAATTCTTGTTATGATAAAACTAACAATTACTATTGTTTTCGCTCTCTTAACCACACACCTTTATGTCACTCAACCAATTGTTATACCGACTTTAAAATCCTTTTAACCAAATAATTTATTATATTTAAACAAAAATTTAAGCAACAAAAATAATTAGAAAAGTGAATACATTGTTAGAAAAGTGAATATGTTGTTGAACTCTTGCACAGCGAAATGTTGCATGCACAAAGCAATGTGGTCGCATCAATGTTGTACATTGCAATGGCAGGTGGAAAATTGTGTTAATAGTTTTCTTTGTTCAATGGGAAGGAAATAGTGGTACAGTGGCCCCACAAAAAAATTACCAAGAGATTAGAAGGGATATTGTACAATGTAATCAATATTTTTGTACGTAAGAAAGTAGGGCAAGGATAGTGTAGTATGTAACAGAGCATGGAAGGGATAGTTAAGATATAGAAATGGCCTGCAACTGCAGATATAGTGTGAAACTAGTCAATTAGCAAGCATATTGTTCTTGTCTCACAAGGACCATGTTGAGCAATAGAGACAGTTTTTTGGAGCCCAAGGTTGCTCAACATCATGGATTCCCCACCAGGTCGCCGCACTTTAATACGCCACATCAGTGTTGGTTTTGAGCATTCATGACCTTTATGCGCAGATTGAAAGCCTAATAAAATGCACCCCTATTTTTAATGACAAAGAGAGTTATTCATGAAGATGCTTGTGCTATTTCCCTACCAGCCCTCACTGTAAAGATAGATAGACACATTTATGATTTATGTAGTCACTTCCTTTCCAATAAGTGGACAATATATATTATTTCTATGTTAGCTTTCACTGCGGTGCCTCAGATAGCCTTCACGACTATATTTTCTTTTTCTTTCTTCATGATGGTTGCGGCTTTGTGGGCTTCCATGGTGGTGGTGAAATTGTGCTATAGGCTTCACTAATGAAACATTTGTTTCCCAGTCGAAGGACATATAGGTCGAGCCAAGGAGATAGTACCACAAGAACCTAGAGGCATGAAAAGCCATGGTATTTAATGTTAACTTTTCTTCCATTTGTTTCTGCAAGTTTCTTGCTCAACCCCTCTGTGATGTGGACAAAATTTTCTTTGAAAAGATTTCAGGAGAATTGAATTTTAATTTTAGAGAAGCCCCCATGTCATAAGAGATGTGCAAGGAGGGGTTCAACGTTTGTGAGTTTTGTATGTGATAAGATCTAATATATGTATACATCTTTCTTATGTGCCCAGCCTATGAATAATGTTGCTACTTCAAAAAATACCTTATATTCATATTAGGACTTTTCGGTTTATGGAAATAAGAAGCTTGCATGCCTTCATTCCCTGCGCTTATAGGATGGGAAAATGAGTATATGGGCCTAATTTATGTGATCAATTAGGCAAGGAAGGACATGAGTGATGCCTATAAAGGCAGAGACAAAGTTGTATCAACACGTACTAGGTGAGACCAAGATGGAAATAAAGGTGCACCCTCGAACATCTAGAGGGTTTCTCTGAAGACACATCAAAGGTTTTTACACTTTGAAATCCGTGTATGGTCAATATATTGTATTAAACTTGTCATGCGGGGATTATGGCATATATGATAATAAATGGAGTACAATGGGCGAGAGCATACAAATTTTCTTTTAAAGCTACCTAAATTATACTTCTTGCAACCTGCATGGACAAAATTGTTGGTCCCTATAATATTAGTGATTACCCCATTACTATTGTAGTTGTATCCCTTATTAATATTGTCGTGCCCTATTTTCCCCATATTGTTATTAATGTGCCCCATAGAATCCCTCTATTGTTATTGTTGTGCCTTTATATTATTATTGTTAGGTCAGTTGAGTTATATTGTGACTCCTTAGACTCCTATATATAGAAAGAAGGTTTTGTCATTTGAATCATCAAAGAATCATTCATTTCTGTAATGTAAAGGAGGTTTCCCCCTCGAAGAGGCTGAATTCTAAGGCGTTGATCTATCTTTTCTATCTTTTTGTGAGTTGGTTTCATAACATTTGGTATCAGAGCTTTGGATTCTAGGGTTTCACTACTCCAAATAGGTCATCGTGGCATTTTCTCTATAACTTTTTCCTGCAAGATTTCAGAAGTGAAAAAAAAACCCATTTGAGACGAAATCACACTGAACCTCGGATCCAAATTTCAGAGCTTTTTGCACTATATTTACGAAGATATGATCTGAGGAAGTTGGTCTTTTTGCATAATCCTGAATTACATTCCAAACAGGTGACCTGGGGAAAATCGTCATAACTTTCTCTCTGAGCATCAGATTGAAAATTCGTAAGAAGGTACAGAAAACGGACGGATTGTAGTTTCTTATACATATTTTTCAGAGCCAAAATTTGAAACAGGGACACGTGACACGTCGTACAACTTCGCTCTACTGAATTAGTCTATTATCAGGTCACTGTGGGAGATTTGGCATAACTCTTCCTTGGAGAATCCAATTTGGATCAGACTGGTGGCATTGGAAAGAGGACACAGAGGGCTACTATAGTTCACAATTTTAGAACTGGATGGTCCAAAATTACAGAGATACATCAGAGGCGATATCGAGCTCCTACAAAGTGAAAAACGATGTGTAGATTTTTTTAAATTTTTGCTTAAGCTTGGTTTGAAAAATTATTTTGAAGGAATTCAAAGGGCATAGTAAAGCATTATTATCACTAACTGATGCCCCGAGGAAAGAAAATGCAAACGTCTAGTAAACAACCTGAAATCTCTAGCATGACTTATGAAGAAGAGGAAGAAATGCGACATGATATATCAAAATTACAAGACCAAGTGCAACAAATGTCACTCGCACAAAAAGTAACAGAATCTAAGATGGATGGTTTAAAGAAAGATGTAGAAGCTAAGATGAATGACGTGGAAGCTAATATGGATGATTTGAAGATAGATTTGAAGACAGATTTGACAATTTTTCTACAAGAAATACTTACTAATGGTGAAAGGGTAGTAAAGGAAACTCATAATGCGAACAAAAGAAAAGTTAATCGTGATTTCATAGACTCTAATGTTGGATCGAAGACCCACCATATTCCAAAAAACGATATGAGGAAGTTTGATGGAAGGATCCCGCAACATGGATATTACAGATGGAGCAATTTTTTGATCTCAATAATGTACAAAACACACAAAAGGTACGTATTGCAACTTTATATTTGGAACCAAATCAGTTTGTGTGGTATCAATGGCTTTGCTCTTGTAAACAAATTATCACTTGGGCAATTTTTATGGAAGAATTGACAGCACATTATGAGGATACAAAAAGCATCACTTTTTTTAGCCAATTGATAAGTCTCAAACAAAAGGGTTCAATAATGGAGCACATTGAGGAGTTCCAAAAATTGAACATAAGGGTAAAAAATATTCCAGAGGAGCATAGGATTGATGTGTTCATAGGGACTTTAACAGATAATATCCAACATGATGTTCACCTTTGGGAACCTGATTCATTAGAGAAGGCATTCAGGTTAGCAAGAAAAATGGAAAGAAAAATTATGGCAACCAGGAAGCATACCACTCACAACTATAAAGATGGTAGTGTTGTTGTCCCTAGTCTTCCACAACCTATAAGGTTGACACCACAAAAATTGGAAGAAAAAAGAGAAAAAGGGCTTTGTTACAGTTGTGATAGCAATTACACTAAAGGTCATAACTGTGTTAAGAAGAAATTGTTCTACATAGATTATGAAGAGGAAGAAGAAAAGGAGCAAGAAAGGTCAAAAGAAGAGGATATACTCCAGGAACAAAGCCTAGATAAAGAAGAAATGAATCCGACGATATCTTGTAATGCATTGG
>APFE031327217.1:67143-87398 GCA_000404065.3 Pinus taeda
CTATCTCCACCCGGGGTGGAAGGGGTCTCGTTGACATCATCAGCAGAGCGAGTATTATCTCCACATCATGTGGAAGGGGTCTCGCCTCCATCTTCAGCACAGGTATAGATCCAGGATAGGGGCAAGAGACCCATGGTCGATGAGGGTCCTTCAGGAGGTCAGGATATCGGTATCATTGATGTTGATGCTAGCTTGCCTAACTCGGAGCTCAAGGAGATCATCCGAGAGCAAAGGGCCGAGAATGAGTCGCTGCAAAAGAAATTACAGATGGCTAAATGGGTGTCAACTACTTAGAGCGGCGCAACAAACAGCTGGAAGATGAGCGTGAACTTTATGAGCTGCGAAAGATCCGGGAAGACCGAGAATTGGCCCGTAGGAGACCCGGTGATTTAACACCTATTGATCGGGAATCAATGCTCATCCGGGTGAACACTCATTTGGAGAAGTTGTTGGCGAAGGCAAACAGGGACAAAGACATGCTTCACCACATGAAGACTCACTATTGGGCTCGCATGCATGTTTGCAAAGCGAGAATGAAGATCCTCAAGAGGCGTTTGAGCAAAGCGCAAAAACAGCGCAAAAGCCCTGACCCGCTTCAAGTTTTGGCCGAGGCTTCATTATTTTAGCATGATATATGATGCAGGGTCTTCACTCCAAATTTGGCAAATTTGGAGAAAATTTTGTCGTTTCAAAATTTTTGGCTTGCGAAACAGGTTTTTTGGCTCTACGCGTAGCGCGCAACACACGACCCATAAGATGGGGAGGTCCAAATCACAGATGGCTTATATTTTTGGATTTTTCATGATTAAATACACATTCTCAGCCATTTCCAAGGCATTTCATCAAGTTTTGGGTGATCAAAAGCTAAAAAAACATCATGAAAATCACCTTTCTGCCACTTTTGCACCAGCAGGAAGTACGTCTGGGAGAATCCACTTTTGGAGGGTCAAATGGAGACCAAATTGGAAAATTCCACTTGGGTTAGAAAGTAGACATCTAGGGCTTTCCAAAAAGCCAACCTGAGCTCAATTGGGATGCCGGGAAGTGCCCCAAAAGCAGGTGGAAAGGTGCGCGGCGCATAGGGTTTTTTGCCACAGTTTTTGTCCTCAGCTCAGCAAATCAAGCCAGTTTGACCAGTTTTGACTTGTGATGGGATTTTTCACCCTTCTTGATGTAATTATTGGAACTTTATGTTGTTTTGACACTTATTTACCTATTCTAGATTATTCATTCATAAAATAGCAAAAATGTAATGAATGAATTGGTTTCCTAGCTTATAGAGGCAAGTTGTTTTGACTACCTAGATTGTAGTGCTTAGTTTAGAATTGGTTGAAACAGCTCCTAGGATGATGAGCTTGACCCCTAGAGGCAAGGGAATGTGTTGGCTTGCCTATATTATGTATTTTCTTATTCATTTTCAGGGTTGAACTCTTGGGAATAGCTTGAGACTATATTGTACATATCTTATCTGCATTTTGGCAAAGGAAAGACCAGGGTTTTGCAGCACTATTTGGGATTCATGTGGCTTTATGTGTTGATGGTGTGTTTCTCGCAGTACTTGTAAGTTGTGTATGTGTACCATTTTCTTTATTTAATCTGTTGTAATTAAACAAATGAAGTGTTAAGGTAGAATCCATGAACTTGCTATGCTTTGCCTTTAAATTTGTTTAATTTTCTATGTTTTCTTCAGTTTAAGGAGAATCCTTGAGATTCCTTACTCTCCTTAGCTCCTCACCAGTCTGATCTATCCATCTCACTTGTTTTAAGGCATCAAAACAATTGCCTATCTTGCCCCAAGTAGACCTCTGCAAAAGTTGTGCCTCATCCCCGCACCCAAAATTGCCTTTCCCTTGAATTCAACAAAATCTCAAAAACTCAATTTCACAGTCTTTGTACTTCATATCTAGCCTAAAATTAGTCATCAATTCAGTCATCTCGACCTCGTTGATTATCTTTTGCCGAGATTGACTCGAAGAGAGCCCTCTCCCGTCCTCGTAGGGCTAGCCACAAGGCTGAGCGCGGTTTAATGTAGCCTCGAGTTTTGCCTTATTTCAGCCTAAGGTAGATTTGAGTGCTAACACGTTCCTTTAGGTATCTTCATAAAGATAAGCACTTGCCAAGAACAAATTCAACAGTCTGGCATAGAAAATAGAAATATTTATGCCTTCCTTTAGGTATCTTCAGAAAGATAGCACCCAACAAGAACAAAACCAACAACCTAAAATAGAAAACAGTATGTTCAAAAAGATAAGCACTTGCCAAGAACAAAGTCAATATCCTTGAATAAAAAATAGTCTACTTGAGCATCTCTTTTGTAATAAGGCAGTTGGGAGGTTGTAAGGTTGGTAGGGCAGGTAGTGGATATGGCAGGGGGGGGAGATGGAACTTGCATCGTTGCATATTTTCAAAGTTGGTGCTTGTGGATTTCTGCAATTGGTAAAGGTATACAACTCCATGACAGTTGATAGCTTAAGAGCCAAAAGCAAATCGAAGGTGTATTATGGGTTATGGACTCATAACATTAATTCTTTTTTAATTAATGCTAGTGGGAGATGGCATTAATTCACTTGGTTTTAATGGAACATAATTGATCCATATTGGATCATTACATTGTTTTTCATCAATCTCGATTCATTGGAAGTGGAAAAAGTGGAAGAATCAGCTCATGGGACCATTTTTACTAGCGGGACGCAGTTTGGCAAAACAGAGTCTAAAACTTTCTGGGAGCATTTTGAGGTATCGAACAACGTTTTTTGGGGGTAAAACTTTGTCTCTTTAGCATGTCACCTTTTCAGGTTATTATACATATAGAGATCTTTCCAACGGCACAAGAAACACATCAATCTGAGTATGTATGTGAAAGTTATGCCACCCAGAATTTGGCCTTCTTGTTTTTACATCCATAATTTGGGAGGATATTATGTTAGCCCCATTATTCATGGAAAAGGGGATAGTCACATGATTATGATGTAAAATACTCTAGAAGAGTCTATGTTGTAGCTATGGTTAACAGTTGAGGTAGTCAAACTTAACCACTAGTAGGATATCAGGTTATGTTATAACTGGGCCATTAGGAGGAAGAGGCATTTCATTCTTTCGAGTGCATTTGTTTCATAGCTAAGCAAAAATAGACAAGAGGGATATTAGGTAGAGCACACATAGAGGATTTGTGCATTATAGCATCCCACAAGCCATAAGCCATACTTCTTTGTACCTACAGCCATATTTCTAGACAAAGAAAGAGTGCAGAGCAACCTCACCTTCTAGCTAGATTTTCTCCTGAAAGGGTTTCCTGGAGCATATCTTATGTCTTATGTGTGTTTGTGAGATTTTATTTTTTCGTTCTCTATTTTCTACATAATTTTCGTTCGCATGCATGCACTATTAACAGTAAATCTACAGATCCATAAATCCAATAAAACTGTAACAATGTAGAATTTCAAATTTTTAAGTGATAATATTATCATATCTGTAGAGACAAACTATCTAGTGGAATATCCATAGCATTTTATGGATCAATAACATGTGCTCAGGACTTCCAAGTTTATCCTAAACATGACCTTAATATGAAGCCAAATAAAATTTCCAAATGGTTGATTGGGTAGAAAAACAAAATTTGCATTACTTTCCGTGACAACTTTGGTTAAATGCAAAAATTTGCATTAATATCCATGCGGAAATAATACGGATTGAAGAAACGATTACCATACTACCTGCATATTCGAAAGGACAAAGACTAATAAAGATTCTAATGAAAGTACAAATAAGTTAAACATGAGTAACAAGCATGTAAATTGTTATTTTTAGAGCAAGAAAAGACACTACTCATATATTATTACAAGTGTAGGTATAAACTTTCACAAGGAAAGAAACATAAAATTCCTAAAAATAAGGACCTTGAACATGCATTTACAATTTCAATTATTATTATTAAAATAATCAAAGATACTTGATAAATTTTTCCAAACATAACTAAACACAAAGATAGAGATGATAAGTCGAGTTTAGAAATGATAAGACACTCGAGATTAAAGAAAAGGATTGCTTAAGAATTCAAAATGATTGTGATAAGAAGAGATTATTTTTTGAAGTTGAATAAATATATCATTGATAAAATGGCCATCTTCCTCGTGGTACAATCCCATAAGTACATGGTATATTTAGATTATATATAAATGATTGGTGGAAATTCCCTGATGGAAATAATAATTGATTATAAAGGTTGTGACACTTAATATATAATTATTTTAATTTTGATTAAAGTGAATATGGTTTGTGGGTTACTACACATATAGAATCCAGTTGTTGGATGCTAAGCCATTTTTAGAGTGAGTGAATACATTATGGATTAATGAGTAAATTGTTAATAAGTAATACGATGCATTATATAACAGCTAAAATAAGATTATGGTGTGATCTCATTCTTAGTATAATAAAAATTTGAAACCTTCGGATATTTTTATACTATAAAATCTTAAAATCTATAAAATCTTAAAATCTTGTATGAGAAATGAAATACGATGCATTATATAACAACTAAAATAAGATTATGGTGTGGATCTCATTCTTAGTATAAAAATTTGAAACCTTGGGATATATTTATACTTTAAAATCTTGTATGAGAAATGAAATAGGAAATGAATATCAAAGATTCTCGTGAAGGATAGTTCACTATAATTTGTCTACCTAACTATATTTGAGTCATATAGAAAAGTAAGCATGTCATACAAACAAAGGCTGTTGTGTTGAAATATAATAATGTTATTTAAAGTCTTGGTATAAGTTTATATGGTATATTATTTATAATTAATTAAAGTTTTACTAAACTTATAAGGAATACAAATTCTAAATAAGTTTGTATCACATGTAAGCTAACAATAAATGGCATAGATACATATAATAAAGGAATAATATAGTTAGAAACTTGTTGATAAAGGGCATAGCTTTATGTTGCTTAGTTGTGACAAGCATTTAGAGACATGTCTATTTTAGGATTTTTTATTGAATCTTGAGATGGCCAAAGAATAAATATAAATCAATCCAAAAAATGAATACCAATTATACATGCAAGATCCTCAAAAGGGAAACATCCATGGAGCAAAGTAAAGGCTCAATTATTGTCTCATATAAGTCATCCTAGGAAGAGAAGTGCCTATGTCCTTTTTTATAGATCAAATTCTTGCATGCTAACTAACCACTTATTCAGAGGTCACTAAGCCACAACTCAACTAGCTATTCCTAAAAAAAACAATACGTCAAGTTGAGCTTATTTTAACTTAGGATCCACTATGCATGGAAAGATCAAGATAAGTTTACTAAAGTTGATCTTATATTGATAACTCCAATATATTGATGATTACAAAAATTATTCACCAATGATATTAAAAATCATAAACTTGCAAAAAGGGCCCAATGTAGCTAATGGAGAATGTGAAATAGTATATTTGTCACTTGATAGCTTAGAATTTGGGAATGAATATAAATTATGGTTGAGTGAACAAGCTATTATGGTTTAAAAAGCATAGTACTCTAATCAATGATTGTCCATTCTTGGTACAAAAACTAAGACCATCAAGAAGTGGAGGATAATAAATAACATAACATAGTTAGTGGATAATAATAATAATATAATATAATTAAGCAAAAGAGGAAGACATAGTCAAAGTTCATTGTTACCTTGTTTTGTTTCCATCAATTCTATAGGAAGTAATTTACTCTTATGTAAATCATATACTTGAATATCATAATAAAAGTTTTTTTCTACTAATTTTTCTATCTCATTCATATCAATTAGCATCAAAGATTTTCAATCTTAAGTTTTGCATCCAAGACTAGTAGAGGGCACAACGTCTTTTATGTCTACCATCATTAGCTAAGACCAAGGAGAGACCAACTCCCTTAAGGACATGCATTGACTCAAGTGGCAACAAAATCATTAAAAAAAAATGCACATGAAACCTCACAAAATCTCACAGTGAGGATGTTTGGTTTACATATATACAAGTTTAGTTTTTACAAAAAAAATAAAAAATAAAATAAAATCGGTAATAACATATGTAGGTGATCCAACAACAAAATCAAGTGACCATCAAACTAGCTAATGAGATATTATATCTGAAGATTCACAACCCCATACCAATGTCTTCCTTTGGCTTGCATTAGGAACATAATGTAACTCTTCCACATTTTGTAGGTGTGTTTGATGGGTAACAAGTGGATGTGTGTATTACATATGTCTCCTCATATTTTAAACATGAAATAAACTACCAAAGAAAGATACGACCACTTTGATAACTTGCTACCTCTAAGGGTTGGTAGCTCAATGGTGGGAAATTACTTGGCATACTTGGATATATGAGACCATGAACTGCCTACTTATGCTCATTTTTCTTGACTATTCTTTCTTCCATAAGCTTTTGAATATTAATTTCCATATTTTCATTATTTATCAATTTTAGTTTATCTAGTATTTACTTGCAAATTGATGTGTTTGGCATAATTATGAGATCATAATAATAGGATATTTTGGTTTCATTGGTAGATTGATCATGTTTCTATGTTCTTCTCAACCTTATGTTATGGAATGTTAAGTTATCAAACCTTATTCTACATAATGATATGCTACCAAACCTTATGTTGGAGACATTGTGCTACCAAACCACATGATGTGGCACACTATGCTACCAAATTACATGCTACTAAATTATGTATTTTATGATGTCTTGACTATGTATAAAAGATGTGTGTGTTGTAGAATTCACAACTAGATCATATTTTTTCTACAAAATACATTATCAAGTTAAAAAGTTTGATATGGAATTCACATTTATCTCAAAGAAGGGATTCATGTTGTAAAATGAATCATACAAGCAAGATTTATGATAAAATTCCATAATCTAACATCCTAGGATTTTGAAATGTGCCTCTCACTGTGTGGCATGGCAAGCATGATGTGAAATAGCTCAAAACGATCATGCAACAAGTCAAACAACTAAAAAAAATCAAATCAATTGGCCACTTCTCCAATGATTCATAATGGCTAGAAACAAATTATTGATTTGTAGGAATTATGTTGGAGATTGCCACAAATTTCTTGGGTACAATTCTAGAATATATTTGAGTTCATATTTGTATATAAATCAATTGTTGTATGTGAGGAATATAACCAACAAGAAATGAAATCAATTTATTTGGCATTAACATTGTAATTTCAAATTTATCAACTAATATGAGATTATATTTATTATGTTAATTTGTTATTGTAAATAGAGTTTCATTTTGAGGGATTCAGCACATTTATTGATCTATAAAAAATTGTAGATATTCCATTAGAATGGTTTATCGTTGTGGATCTTACAATATTTAGAAATATTTTATTACATGATTTATAATGTTAGTTCTTATATTTATTTTTACTAGCTTGTGGCTCAAATTTATGGAAATAGTAGTAATTGAAGTGAAAGAACAAGAAAATGGACATACCATCCACACAAAAGAATGCAATTTGTGACTTTGTTTACCTAATATAAGAGAAAACCTGGCTAGAGGGTGAAGTATATGCTCTACTCTATTTTCACAGTTAAGAGATGCAAGTACAAATGAAAGGACACTCTCTATGAGTTTCCCGGGACCTTTTTTCAAGGAATAAAAAATAAAAGGTATCATATTAAAAATAATATAACCATTACATAAGATAAAATAGTCATGTAGAATCACCATCATGACCAAATCAACAGAAAAAAAGGGCATCAACCATCTTTCAGAGATCCATTTTCTACCTTACATATTCATCAACTAATACAAATAGCACAACATCTATACGCTAATACATCTAAACTATACCTAGCACAAAAAATTCCAATAGAAAAACATACAAAGGCTAATATTTAAAGTTCAGCAAGAAGAAGGAATTGTTATTAAGTCGAGATCGCTCCAAATATCTGGAACCAAAAACATCAAGCAAAAGGTAATATAAATCACATTGTAGGAAAAGACCCATCATCCTACATCACACCATGGCAAAAGGACGTTGTAGCGAATGCATCCAGGCATCGAGTCGAGACCATTTTAGAGAGTATGTCTGCCAACGAGTTACATTCCTTGTATACTTGCTCAAATGAAATACTATGAAATGATGTATTTAAAACCTCAATCCAACGCATTCAGTTTATCAGAGAGGGAGGGAAAAGTGAAGCTCAAATTTTGATCCAATAAATAATGACCCATGAGTTTCTAAATATATAAAATTGATTCAATATTGAACCTCTTTACGCAATGTAGAAGTCCCCATAAAGAAATCACCTCTGCCCCAGTTTTTGTTTCACTTCCACTACTCCAAAAGAAATGAAACTAGAGATATTTTGTTACCTCAACATGAGCACCACATCCGCAACACACACATTTGGAAACTCCATCAAAATAACTTGCTGGAATCACAACATTTTGAGCAGCAACTAAGATTTTGTGAGGTTTCACCTTGAAGAGCTTTGAATCATATTCACCATAATGAGCACAAATTTTGTCACTAATGCAGACAATGTAGGAAGGACATTCCTCAAATATCAAAGCATTCCTTCCCCTCCATATGTCCTAGATAATAAATAATGGAATATTGGGATGTGCTCCACACCGACATATCCACCATTTGAAGCATGCCTCCAAATAAATAAAATATCATCCCACTTTTATATTTAGGCACTGTAAGACTTGGATCCATATGGTGATGGTG
The DNA here is from genome assembly GCA_000404065.3 of Pinus taeda. Taxonomy (NCBI): domain Eukaryota; kingdom Viridiplantae; phylum Streptophyta; class Pinopsida; order Pinales; family Pinaceae; genus Pinus; species Pinus taeda. Next base: position 75,872 of record APFE031327217.1, read on the forward strand.
ATCGGGCACTAAAATAAAATTTGGAGCATAATTCCATAGTATACCTACATAAATAGCACCTTATAGATCCTTGAAAGCCTGTCTTGCACAAGTTTTCCCATGTAAGGATCTTGTCTTTCCAAGCAAGACATCCAAAAATTCAAACGCATGTTCCATGACCATATATAATTGAACCCACATTGAGCCTATTGCTTCTGTAGAGAGCGAGAAATTTAGTTGTATACCTCTGAGGCCACTAGTTGTCCCTTGCATAGGACTCCATTCCAACAAAGCTTATCCTCACATTCTCTTAGATTGATCCCTGCCATATGTAATTCAAAAATGTACTTCTCACATATCGCAACATTTCCACCGGATAGACCCACCACCCCTATTTTTTTATAAGTGGGGTAAATGTATAACATATCATAAACATATAGTAGATGTGATAAGAAAAATATACCCTTTTCATGTAATAATTTTGTAACCACTAGAGGGAAGATATGGATCATGATTTACTTGCATGCCTTGGATGGGGTCGATCCCTACTAATACCTTTGAGCTAGTGCCAATATCCCAGCAAATATTTGAAAATAACCATTTTTTTGTTTTCAAAAAATATTTCCAAATCTGTGAGCCATTTTGGATAGGAAAATGTCCAGATCTAAACACCTGGAAATTGTGGCTTAAATGGCTACTACAAAATCTAATAAATTTTATGTTATCATTCGATAACCCACTCTTAGATGTTATATTCAACTATGGAGCAATAACAATAATAAAATATTGGAACCTCTTCTCTTCCTAGAACTCCATTATTTATCATAGCTTGTTATGTGTCTATGGTTAGGGTTAGAGTTTTTGCATCCCTCAACCCTCAATTAGTGTTAGGGTTTTGTACCCTCTAAAATTTTCTTGAAGTTCCACACATTACTAGCCCCACATGTATGAATAATCCGAGTTGATATGGCATCCACTTAGTACCATGGTGACCAATAGAGTAGGTCAACTTGCGGGAGTCTTAACTTCCACATACAACTATGCTTGAGACGATTTTTGCATCATTGGAAGGCTTTCAATGTGTAGAACATTTTCAACGGGTGGAAATATATGTTTGCAAATTTTGTTCCCTTGATACCATCATTTGATTCCTCAAACTAGCTCTAGAAGGTTCCAAACCTTAAATCACCAAATTGGGTCACGCCCCTAAAATAGGCCTTGTAAGTTGATTCTTCTAATTTTTCCACCTAGAAAGTACCAACGTAGATGAAAAAGTATATAATGCTCCATTATGGATCATCACTTGATTTAGAGTAGTATACCTCTCTCAAGCAATCAATTAGTGGTTGATCCCCTTTGCTTATGAGTTAGATTGTTTGAATTTTATTTATATAATGGTTGTAGATTTCTGTCAATATCTTGTTATACGCTATTTGTCATTTTTGTGTTTTTTTTGTAGCTACATTTTTCCACGAATCCATGAATTACTCATTTTCATTTCCATGGTTGAATAATTCATTATGCATTCATTCTACAATTGTAGCTACTTGTGGATTTATCTCCTAGCATGTCAAAGCCACATGGTTGGCAAATGAATCAATGTGTGGGATCGATGACACATTGTAGAGTATATTTACTTGCTTTTGGTATATTATATTTCCTTTCCCTAACATTTCATTATCGTTTCACAATATATTTTCAATAATTTCATTTCACCTCTAATATATGAAAGGATTTGGTGGTATTAATCTTGAAAATCCAAGAGGATATATCATGTCCTAAACAAATTATGCTACAAACCATCAATTCTTGCTAGATTTAGTTAGTCATTACAGTTGCATTAATATTCCAGAACATCCACAAATTGCATTTGAATCCTTTGTGGTTGCATTGCTAGTGCACAACACCTCACATGCTTATGTCACTTTGGTTGATAATTCAATTTCAAGTTAGGGATTCAACAACACAGATTTTCTTAGAATTATTTAGCTCACCATTTTTTTGGGTTGTTTCCAAGTAGGTTTTATAACCAAAAATGGTGAAAATGCCTTTGAAATTAGGGTTTCATTATGAAGGGGAGAAGGAACTAGGTTTCCTCATTTTTCCCATTTGTAGTACTCTTATTTCTTAAAGTTCAATAACTTTATAGCTTTGAGCTCCAATAACTAAAAGGTATTTTATTCCTTGAATGACTCATGCTTCAAAGCCATTATAGTACAAAATATTTCTCTTACTTAGTTTCACTCATTTGTTTTATGTAATTAATTTGCATGCCTCCATATGGTGATAAGATAGATCATTATTGTGCAAAACAACTCTTAAAATTGGTGCAAGGTAAGCATAAAGTAACTCACAAATAGAGACAACATTCAAGAATAAAAACAATTGGAATCTCTCTTTCATGAAGTAGTATTACATTGTTGTGAAGTCCTTTAGGCTTGAAATTTTGACTAATTTTGTGTGTTTTTTATCTCTCCTACTTAAATCAATATATCTCCATGCCATTATCTTTCCCTCAGTATAATCCTAGGAAATTACAATTTATCCTCACGCATGCTTTTTGAATCATATATTCACTCTATTTCCTCCCAATGTCATTATTTGCAACTGCCAGTTTTATAAGGGCTAATTTCAAGATAAAGAAAAAGGGTATTTTGGGTTAGCATGACCTTCCATACATTTCACATTAATTGAACTCCTAAGCTCTCAAATTCCATAAAGGGTATTATGGTGCACTAAATGCACTTATATATGAAAAAACCTGTCCTTTTCCATTCTTTTGCACCCATTTTTTTATCATCTTTTTTTATTGAAACATAAATTGTTATTCCTTCACAATATCGTTTCACTAATGTTAGCAACATTTACATTCATCACAATTTAGAGATTGCACTAGAGCTAAACATATTTCTAAATTATCTATTGAATATGCCAATGCATTTTCCAAATAGTAGTTCCAGGTATTTGTACTTCTAGTTTGCCTTACAAATGAAACAAAATACAAACTATATGAAAATACAAAGAAAACAAAATTGGTCATGGATGTTATATTAAAACTCCATTGGGCCTTGATTCTGATGGACATATTCATTCTCCACAAGCCCTACCTATAGGGAGTTTCCAACGCCAAATTTATTAGAAGCAAGAGGAAAAGGATATCCATTTTCTAAGAGAGAACCAAAGATCGAATGTTGTTGCATTCAGCATCCAAAGCATTTGTCTTTCTATTCATGTATAAGAAGAATTTCATCATGTTCACATTGTGGGTTGAGTTGATCTACTTGAGCTCTATAATTTTAGAGAAAATTATCATTAAGGCACTACTATTTTCCTTTTTTTCCTCATTATTATAGAGAACCTTGTGGACTTCATTTGGCTAAATATATTGATAAATATTGTATTTATACCTTTGATACCAAGGAAGGCAAGACTCTAACTAGATAGGAACTGTAAATTTTTAGACCACACAAACCCTAAACAAAGAAATTTTCTCTCGATATGAAGATGAAAGACCAAAAAGGAATAATGTGAATTGATTTTAGCTAATACACTATAAACATCAACAAAACAAAAACCAAACGAAAGGGCCAAGGAGTGAGCGATTACACACAGTGAGGATTACCCATTTGTTGAACCTATCTCAACTTGAAGGATCATTGCACAAAATCCTCCACATAAATTTTCTAGGAAACTTGGAAATCCTCCTCTCAAAATTTGGAGTCAACCTTGCAACTCTACAATACTCAAACTGAATTGTGAACCTATGTGAGAGCCATACTATTTCAATCAACAATTGATATTAGGTGAGCCTAGCTATTGGAATTATCCTATATTTCATGTGGGGATTCAATTCATTTCATTGATTAACCACGAGGAATGCCAACCAAAGTAAGTGTGGGAGATGGGAGGACCATAGCCCACCATCCATCTTGTATCACCTCCAACTATTGGATTGGAGTGTATGCATCTAACTATGAGAGACATTTAATAATCAACTAAGTATATGATCAAGGTATTATACTCTAATCATGGATCCCATTTTTATTAAGACGTTCAAGGGTCCGAGTAATCCACTTCTCACTTTAGTTATCTTTTAATGTGATATAATAAGACCTCGCTGAATAGAGGGAGAGATTATTTTATTTGACATATGAGGGGGTTGAATTTATAGTGTTGGCTTTGTCAATCATTTCTTTTATTACTAACATGGAGTCCCCTATAACTAAAAATAAAAAAAAAAAAAAAAAAAAAAAAAAAAAAAAAAAAAAAAAAAAAAAAAAATAAATAAATAAATAAATAAATAAAAAAAAAATAAAAAAAATAAAAATAAAAAATAAAAAATAAAAAAAAATTATACCCTCCTCCCTTGCAATGGAAAGGTCTTGCCACAACAAATATGTAGAAATAACTCCAAATTTGCGGTTGTTAACAAATTTAGACTAAAATCAATAGACACAATAGAAACACATGCAATCATTCAATCACAATGAACACAATATGGGGAACCCAACTAGGAAAAACCCCTCCTTTGTTTGTATTATATCATATGAGACAATGATCTATTACAATGAAAACTTCAATCCTTGAAGATCAACTTGCACTGCAATATTGATCTCCTCATCCTGATTCTATTCTGCCCAATACTTAGGCAAAATAGGTCTCCTACTTCCTCCTATTCCATTACTTAGTTCCTGCTCCTAAAGAATAAGGAAGCTCTTATTTCCTTACGCAAATACCAAGAGAATTAGCTCACCTTTTCAAATGCAAACACTATGCACTCACTAGTATACAATAATGGTTACATTTATCCCTTTTTCCTCCACTCAACTAGGCAATTTGAATTGCATGCATGAATTGGGTTATTTTTAGTAATTTGACCAGTGAACTAAGAGATTAGTGAGTTAACAATAGTTACATCTACACAATTGAACTCATATTGTCTCTATTCATGACTATAGCTTAGATAACTGAGTTTCACTAACTATAACTCCACTATATTACTAGATCTTGGTAATCAATTGACGCACAACTCTACTTCTTGCCCACAAACTCGAATTGACTAACTTAACTAAGTGACTTGGCCATGTCACTCTTGCTAACTACAACTCAAGTCATATTGTTGATGTGGAACAACCCTAGGGCAGTCTTAATGCCTGCACCCTTGAGTCAAATACCGGCCCATCCTGAGAAACGACTGCCTAATTTTAATCCTGAGGCAGGCATGCTAGCAGAAGAGCATATAAACAACTTTATGCTATCCATTAATCTCAATGGGGTGACCAATGAAGATGTTGCTGTTCGACTTTTTCCTTATACTCTGCAAGGAACAGCCGGATCATGGTATTTCTCATTACCCTCTGGATCTATCACTAGTTGGGACATCTTCCAAGAACAATTCCTGACCAAGTTTGGTGATGACAGGTCTACAACAATGCTAATAAATGACCTATCCAACCTTAGGACCGAATCAAGGGAACCTATCAAAGATTTCAATTTACGGTTCAATAAAATCTTAAACAAAATTCCTACTGCTTCTCAGCCTAGCAAAGAAGTGCGAAGTGAATGGTATATCACTGCTTTACCATCGAACATAGCAATCTTCATGGATAGGGATAATAAAACAACTTTAGCCGAAAACATGAAAGAAGCAATAGCAGTAGAGAAACATATAATAGCCCTAGAGAAGAAATCCGTGATAGAGGAACGGAAATCCAAGAAAGTCACCTTCAAAGAAGATTCCAAGAAGAAACAAGTGAAAGATCCATTCGATTTTGAAGGATTGCAAAAAGTTCTGAAGACCATGTCCAATGAAATGGTCGACATCAAGAAGCAAGTAGCAGAAACTTCTTCAAAAAATCCCTACAGAGCTTTTAAAAGAAGCCCTTCAATGGATTCAAAGCCTCCCAATGCTATTACAAGTGCTGAATCCGAAGAAGAGGAAGAGGAAATTGCCACTGAAGGGAAAACCGATGAAGAAGAAGTTGTAGAATTACAAGGAATGTGGGATTTCATCCTCCCACAAGAAGAAGATCAAGAAGCATTCTCAGTTAGTACACGAAGTAGAAATCAGCTTAATCCTCCCCAAACTATCCCTAAGCCAAAGAGCACAAGCTCTGCAACAAAGGATAAAGTCGCAACAAAGAAAACAATATCTAAAGCGACTCAAACCAGCCTAGTCCAAACAGATTCATCAACTCCATCTAAAACGCTGATCGTTTCGGATGAAATGGAGTACAATATTATAAAAGACATGAAAAAGACTAGGGCCAACATCACTCTTTACGAATTGAGCAAGTTAAAGCATCAACAAAAGATAATGTTGAAAGAACTACATGATGTGCTAGTTGCACCTTTGCCTGTTTCTGTACTTTCTCAAGCTTCCCATAACATGGGAAGACCTCCAACTGATGCGACCAACAAGATTGATCCAACTAACATCGCTTTAATTGGAGGAAGATCGAGATCTCTTACTCCCCCGTTTCTCCTTACTTATGAAATTTTCAATAAGAATGTACGTAATTGCTTAGTGGATTCTGGTGCTTCATCGAATATTTTACCAAACTCCATATGTACCAAATTAAACGTTCAACCACAGAAATCCATTGTGCGCATAGTTCAGCTAGATCGATCGCAAGTCGAAGTGATTGGCGAACTAAATCAAGTAACCATAAGGCTGTCATCCAACCCAAAGGTATGTCAAGTTATTGACATTTTAGTCGTTGATATTCCAGAATTTTATGGCTTAATTCTTAGCAGGGATTGGTCAGAAAAACTTCATGGATACTTCGCAACTGACTGGTCGCACATGTGGCTGCCCTACAATGGTAAACCAAATCAAATAAAAGTTGAACGAGAACTACATCAGAAATACATAGTAACGGAACTAGAGGGGTAAAATGAACCAGTAGCATATAACAATAGCGTTATTGGCAATTACTCAGTAGATTCTTTCCTCGGAAATTTTAATGCTCATACGTCACCTTACTTAGAACATTCTGTTTTATCCCAAGTCGAAATTTTTTCTCAAACAGATAGTTCAAAATGTATCAACTTTTTAGATAGTCCTGTAAATAAATCTTTGTTTTGGAAATTATTTTTTGATGGTTCTAAATCTAACGAAGGAGCAGGAGCAGGATGCATGCTAATTAGTCCAGAAGGAGATAAAATTATGTTAACATGCAGACTTGAATTTGATTGCACCAACAATACAGCAGAATATGAGGCTTTAGTCCAAGGATTGTATAAAGCAATCGGGTTAGACGTCAAGTACCTCCATGTTTTCGGAGACTCTGAAATTGTAGTAAGACAGGTACGTAATATTATGCATTTCTTATCAGGTCATTTAAAACATTATCAATCTTTAGTTCAAGATCTGACTGAGCATTTTATAGCATTTAATATTTCATCAATTCCCAGACTCCAAAATGAAAGTGTGGAACTTTTAGCTAACGTAGCTTCTAAGCTCATTCCTTTAGAAGATTTTAGTCCAGATAGATTCTCAATAGAATTAATCTTTAGACCTTCTATTCCTGATAACATCACAAATTGGAGAATATTCAACGACGATCCTGATATCGTGAATTTCCTCACATCTGAAGGATCCTACTCCAATCAAATAATTGACGAAGACCAACATGATCGAAAATTGCAATAAGATAGCACTAACAATGCTATACCTAAGTCGGTGGTCAAGTTAGAAGACCTGTACAATCTGAAAGATCGGCTTAAAAGGTATACCAATTCAAAACTCCAAAGTTCAACTTTGAATTACGAATTAGTAAACCTAGGAAACGATGCCAAACCACAAAACATTAATCTAGGCCTCGGCCTAGCCCCTGAAGAAAAATCAGCGTATATTCGTCTTTTGAGACAATATAAAAACGTTTTTGCTTGGAACTATGATGAACTCAAAACATACGACACTTCCATCATCCAACATACTATTCCAATGATCGATAATGAAAAATCTGTCCAACAAAATTGAGAAAGATCCATCCCAATTTAGAAAATAAGATAAAAACTGAACTCAATAAGTTATTGAAAGCCAAAATAATATTTCCCGTCAGACATTCTAAATGGGTCTCCAATATGGTACCTGTTAGAAAGAAAAACGGAGATATTAGAATTTGCATTAACTTTCGAAATCTTAACAAGGCGTGCCAAAAGGATAATTTTCCTTTACCACCTATGGAACAAATATTGCAGGCAGTGGCGGGCTCAGAATTAATGTCTTTCTTGGATGGATTTTTCAGGATACAATCAAGTGTTGGAACATCCTGATGATCAATTAAAAACCACATTCAAAACTAAATGGGGCACATACGCATATCGAAAGATGCCATTTGGTTTGATTAATGTTGGTGCGACATTTCAGAGAGTCATGGACATCGCATTCAAAGGTCTAGTCAATAAATCTGTAGCAATTTATTTGGATGATATAACCGTATATTCCAAGAAACGAAGCAACCATCTTAGATATTTAAAACAAATCTTCCAACGTTGTTTAAGGTATGGAATTTCACTTAACCCAAACAAATCCTTTTTCGCATTAAGTGAAGGGAAACTTCTAGGATTATAGTGTCAAAATCTGGAATTCACATCGATTCCGACAAAATCAAAGAGATTTCTGAAATATCCCTACGTCACAACAAAAAACCCATGCAATCTTTCCTTGGTCAGATCAACTTTGTAAAGAGATTTGTTCCAGATTTTCCAAGAATCGTGTCTCCTTTACAAGCCATGATTAAAAATAACTCAAATTTTAAATGGGGCCAAAATGAACACGAAGCATTCAACCTGATCAAACAAGCTATTATTAATGCTCCATCTCTAGCAACTCCAAATTTTTCAGAGCCTTTTATTTTATATACATTTGCCTCAGATAGGTCATATGCTGCGATACTCACTCAAGCAAATCAAGAAAAGGCGGAAGCCCCAATTGCTTTTTTCAGTTCAAATTTACAGGGTGCTAAATTAAATTATTCAGATGTGGAGAAACAGGCTTATGCTGTTTTCAAAGCAATCAAATATTTCAGACCTTTTCTACTCAAAACCCATACTAAAGTTATAGTACCGTTTCCAGTGGTAAGGAATCTTCTAGTACAGAAGGATGTGGGTGAGAAAAGGGCTAATTGGGTTACTGCCTTACAAGAATATGACATAGAAATCAAACCATCAAACATTGTAAAAGATCAAGGCTTTTGCAAAATGCTGGATGGAGCGTCGCGCATTTATGAAAATCCATCTACAAAGGTACAAATGTGCAAGGTAAGCCTAAACGATGTTGAGTCATTATACGCCGATATCATTTATTATCTTAAGAACATATATGCTCCTTCACACCTCGATCATACTAAGAAAAGAGCTCTAAGGTTGAAAGCCAAACAATATCAGCTCATAAATGATATTCTTTTTAGAATAAATTATGATTCTATTCTCCTTAGATGTCTTGAGAAAGCTAAAGCTGAAAAGGTTTTGCAGGAACTCCACGATGGGCCAGCAGGCGGACACTATGCTGGAGATGCTACTGCACATAAAATCTTGCGCACAGGCTATTACTGGCCCACATTATTCAAAGACTCGCACAGTTATGTGAGGAAATGTCAAGTCTGCCAAACTACTGCTGGGAGACAAAAAAAGCCATCATTGCCACTACATCCAGTTAACATTGAGCAACCTTTCAGTCAGTGAGGATTGGACATAATAGGTGAGATCGTTCCTCACTCTTCTAAGCAGCATAGATATATCCTTACAACAACATATTATTTTACCAAGTGTGTAGAAGCAGTTCCACTCAAGATAGCTAATGCTGAAAATATCATTGAGTTCATAGATCAATTCATATTCACCAGGTTTGGATTGCCTTCCACTTTAATGTTTGATAATGCATCATACTTTTCTGGAAATGCAATGACTGAATTTGCACTTAAAAGATGATTCAAACTTAAATATTCAGCCAATTACTACCCACAAGGCAATGGGTTAGCTGAGTCTATAAATAAAAACCTAATCAGGATTATCAAAAGAACAGTTGACCAAAATCATAAAAATTGGCATAAGTCTTTAATATATGCTTTATGGGCAGACCAAATAACGCAAAAAGCTTCCATCAACACTTCTCCCTTTAATTTAGTTTATGGGAAAGAAGTGGTTCTTCCGACTCATTTAGCAATTCCCTCTTTGCCTTTAGTTCAATACATTGATGAAGTACCAACTTCCTCCTTATAGCTAAGACAAATGGAAATAATCAAATTAGAAGAACAACGAGAACAAGCTAAGAAAACCCATGCTCATCATCAAGCACTAGTAAAATCCTCTTTTGATTCAAACATAATGACCAGAAAAGATTTTTAGACGGGAGATTTAGTTTTAAAATGGGACAAGGCTCATGAAGAGAAAGGGAAACATACAAAATTTCAAAGAATGTGGCTTGGTCCTTTTCAAATTGTAGAAGTCATAGGTCCATCAACATTTATGTTACAAGATTTAGTAGGTAAAAGAGACTCTTTGCCTGTTAACGGACAAATTCTCAAGAAATATTTTCCATAGAAGATTATTCTTCTATTTTGTAGAGTAATTGTTTCTCTTTTCATAATAAAACCAATTGTGAATGGTTACACTAGGCATTTACAAATAAGATATCAATTCTCTTTCAGATTTTGATTTTTCACTTGTATAAATAGCAAATCTTTTGGAAAAAAGATCTTTATTATTGAAAGATATAGTTAAAGGCTCTAGCCTAGATATGATACTAGTTTCAACTTCATAAAGTTTGATGAAAACAACCTTTAGTGAAGAAATTGTTTTATATCAGTGCAATGAAAGGTATCAATAACAAAATAAAGATTCTTCGTAGAACAACTCTTTCCAAAAACTCTACTATTGTCGTCCAGAGCTATCTTAAGGAAACAATGACTTCCTCCCTGCTAAGGAAATCACAACTTTCAGAGGAACAATCCAAGGATACACTTCGTCTTGAAGAATGAGAGGTCTCATCACGAGCCGGCTTATCATAATCACAGATATTATAACTTGTTGACTTTGCCAAATACTGTACACCACAACAGGGCAATGACTCAAGATTGTTGCAATAAAAAGGCAAGGGTTCTCATCACGAGGCAACTTGTTCAGCAAAGTTATAAATCAAGTGAATGACTGTGTCATAAATTGGCTATCAAACCAAGACATTGTTCTTTAAGAGTAAAAGAAAATCAAAGCAATAAGTGTGGATATGGATTCTTCTTTGAGAGTTGTAGGTTGCTTTAAGTAGGATACAGGATCATTGTTGGGTAACAGGTAACCTTGTCGAGGCCTATAAACGCCTGATGGCAGAAGAGGCTCTACCTACGACAAATGAGCATATTTAAAACTGGTTTACAAAGAAGACTTTGTTTTATCTTTACAAACCAAGTAATGACTGATGTAAATACAAGGACTAGCTTGAGGAAGCAAATAATCAAAGTTGAAAATAGTTGAAACAAAATGCCATTGACAGGTTAGAGCATAATGTACTTTATCTTTCCATAATAAAGTTTAACTTTATGAAAAA